>CABHPQ010152893.1:0-26099 GCA_902168405.1 Peromyscus aztecus | reverse complement strand
GACCAGCATCCAAAGACCAGCCAACAGATGCTCAACAATGCCTTCCAGGAAGGGATGCCACATATTTCAATTCACAGAGCTTTATGTGATGTCACATCAGCTCATGCTAGAACACAGGTTTGGGAGCCCTGGATGTCAGCAGAAAGGACATACCATCTGGTGAGAGGTGAATTGTAACTTTCAAAATACATGACAAAGTCCCAACCTATAGTACCCACAAAGTGAAAATACAACTTTATTGTGAAACATTACCAATGTCACAATTTAAAAAATACATTCATACTGGATTAGAGGAAGCTCACATCCAGGGACTTGTATCACTGTCAGAGGAGAAAACTATATTTAAAGACACAGAGACAGACAAGAAAAGGAAGGGGTCATCAATGAGAGGCAGAGCCGCAAGGACAGCTGGTAGCCACGAGCTGATGGAAAGTGGAAAAAATCACTCCCTAGAACCTTCAGTAGGAAGCTGTCCTGTGGACACCTAATTTCAGACTGCAGCCTTGTGGAACACTGATAGAATGGATCTCAGATGATACGGTTTGCCATGGCAGCCTCAAGAAACTGGTCCATCCACTCTACTGACTCAGTCCCTTACGCTTCTTATCTGTGTTCTGTTGGTTTAAAGATTCCCAAATGAGATGTTTTCCCTTGGAGACAAATCAGAGGTCCCGTTGAAATGTAATCTATAGTTCCTGGCATCAGCCTTCAGAAAAAAGATTGAGCTAGTGTGACTTTATGGGAAGAAGAAGCCAGGTGATATGCTGAGGTCCCCTTGGGGCTTCCTCACCTGAATGTTATGGTAAGTAGATGTGGGCAGCAATCCTGGTTTGAAAGGAGCACAAGTTAGGAGTCCAAGTCCCCAAGGCATGAAAGTCTGGTTTTGCCATAGATCACTGACAGAGAGCAGCAGAGGTCCAAGCTCCGAGAGAAACTTGTCTACACCCAGAGCAGGCCCCAGACTGCTGACTGGTGTCCATATAAGGAGAAGGAAGAATCTGTTGAAGCTTTAGGATGAGCTATAGGAGTAAGGGTTGCAACTTGTCCCAATAACCAGGTTCTTTTAAATGCTATCTCCTAGAAGGAAGGAAGCCTACCAGGGTCCCCTAGGAGCCTCTTGTAGCTCATATAAAAAGACATGATCTGAGGGACACAAGGTACAGGCTACAGAAGATGCTCAGGAGCAGCCACACAGATACCCGTTAGAAATAGCCAGTTCATTTCCTAGCTGCAGAGTCCTGACGAAGACATCCCTCAATCCTTCACCCTTCAGAACACCATCAGCTTTTGGTGAAGAAAACTCTGAGCCAAAGCCATGCCTCCTTGTAAGGGCAGACTGCATCTTAACGTATTGTCAGCACGTAGAACTTTTTACAGTGTCCTTAACCTGCTTTGTCTGCTCCAGCTACATAGACTCCTGAGCATATGTGAAATGAATTCGTATAACCAGAAATTAACTGGATAACTGCAGTGCTTCAGAGCCCAAGAAGATCAGTGGTTTCCTCTCCCAGTAGGCTCAGAAATACATAGAAAACTGCAAAACTATCTTGGCATTTGTGCACCACCTCTCAGTGATGCTGTATTAATGGCTGTGGTTTGTGGCTGGGTGTGGGCACTTCCTAAAAATCTTTCCAAGGTGACCCTGTGCAGCCTATGACTATTGTTGACAGAGACATGAAACTAAGCAGGTGGAAGCAGGACCTGAGAATTGATTCTCTGTGTACTACTCAACCCAAGAGCTGCTTGACTTTCCCCACATTATGGGTCCAGGAACCCATCTACATTAAACTGTGTAACCTATAATCAAGCATGCGTAAGAAGGAGGCAGATTATCTTAAAGGGATCTTTGCCTTCAAGCATTGTGGATGTTTTTTATGACAACTTTCCTGCCAGGCTATCTCTGCCTGTCTTGTCTGGGAAATCAGTAGCATTTTTGTTTGCTTGCATAGTTACTGTCCTGAATGTGGCTTCCTGCAATAAACATTCACCTTTGACCTTGCTCACTTCTGGACCTTGAGAGGAAGTGAGCAATATCCTTGCTTCTGCTACCATAGGCCATGCTGGGGGCTGACACTGAGGACTCTCCAGGGAGATTTTTACATTCACAGATTTTTTTTCCTATTTTTTTAAGTAGCTAGTGAAGAGCTATAGACCCTTCAAATAATGTTTATCCCAGGAAAAGATCATTTCTTTCATTTAGCATCACTTTCGATCACAAAACTGGGTAACTATCTGATCCAGCGACTCTGGATCTCCCAGGCTTCTGTCCGAACACTGAGAGACACAATGATAGCACATGGGAGCGTCGTGACTACAGAGGCATTTTGCCACCCCTTAAAGGAATAATTTTATCATGGTCAGCTTTTTAATGAAATCAGTTGTTTCTAGTCTTCTCTTCCCTTCTGTGGTCTTGAACACAGACCCTGCCCACTTTGGTTTTTTGAGACAGGGTTTCTCTGTGTAGCCCTAGCTGCCCTGGAACTGGCTCTGTAGAGCAGGCTGGCCTGGCGTGCACCACCACCCAGCACGGTCTGCTTCTCTTATGTTACTGCTATGAGGAATGAAAGCCAAACGTTTGCTGAAGGCTTCTTAAATGACTTTTTAAAGCAATAGATTTATTTTTCAATTGGCTTTTGCAAAATTTGTAAAAGAAAGGTTACTTACAAAATAATCTTTTCCTTACACACATCTGCAGTGGGCTATGGTTATTCAGTTATTGAAGGTGGATGTGTCACGAGTGAAACATTTTTTAAAAGGAATATTTACTGCCATCTGTCGTATCAGTAACGGTTTCAAAGACAAAAATTTTAAAAAGACAGAAATAAAGTTGGCAAGATGGCTCAGTGGGTAAAGCACTTGCGACTCAATGGTGCCAGCCTGACAACTTACGTCTGATACTTGTGGGGCCTGGCTCTGTCTTTTCTCTGTGTACATGTGTGCCTCTCTGTCTCTGTCTCTCTCTGTATACATGTGTGCCTCTCTGTCTCTGTCTCTCTCTGTACACATGTGTGCCTCTCTGTCTTTTCTCTGTGTACATGTGTGCCTCTCTGTCTTTTCTCTGTGTACATGTGTGCCTCTCTGTCTCTATCTCTCTCTGTACACATGTGTGCCTCTCTGTCTTTTCTCTGTGTACATGTGTGCCTCTCTGTCTCTGTCTCTTTGTGTGTATGTCTGTCTCTCTCTCACACACACAATTAAAAAAA
This sequence comes from Peromyscus aztecus, assembly GCA_902168405.1. NCBI lineage: Eukaryota > Metazoa > Chordata > Mammalia > Rodentia > Cricetidae > Peromyscus > Peromyscus aztecus. The sequence goes on along the minus strand of CABHPQ010152893.1, from coordinate 22,896 downwards.
AAAACAAAGAAAGAAAAGATGCAGAGTCCTTAAGAGCTATAAGCCCAATTAAAGCTGTAAAAATGAACTGTCCAGTCCAGCATTCTCTGTCTCATCCAACTCTGTGGAGACTTGTTATGGGATGGATATTTGATCACACTTTGTGAAAGGTGCCCTCTGATTCATTTAATAAAGAGCTGAATGGCCAATAGCTAGGCAGGAGAGGTTAGGTGGGACTTCTGGGAAGAGAGAGATTAGATGGGACTTCCGGGCAGAGACAGGAACTCAAGGTGAACCTGGCATGTGGGAGATGCCAAGGAGAAACTTAGGAAGTCAGACATACAGAATGAAGAAGAAGTAAAAAGTCACATGGCAGAATGTAGAGTAATGGAAACAGGATTTAAGTTATAAGAGCTAGCTGGGAATAAACCTAAGCTTGCACAATTAATAGTAAGTCTCTGTGTCATTACTGGGGAGCTGGTGGTCCCGAAGAAAGTCTGACAAGAAAGTCCAACTACATTTGCTACCCAAAGTGTAGCACATAAATCCACATAAACCTGAGAAAGCTGAAAGAAGTTCTGAACACAGAGCAGGACACAGCTTCCCAGTGACCACAGTGCCAGTGCTTGCAGCTGCTACGCTGCAGCTGAGCACCTGACTAGCATGCTACCAGCAGGAGACAGCAGAGGCCCAGAAACTTCCCAGACGTGGGGCTGATAGACCGGCCTCCAGGCCCAGGCCAACAGGCATGAAGATGCACTCTCATGGACCCAAGGAGGGAGTGGAGCCAGCCATAAACACCATCTGCTAAGCAGAGTCATGCAGTGGTAGTCTAGCAGTTTAAGGTTTGGCTCATGCAGTCAGAAAAATGCTGCAGATATACAAAAAACAAAAACAAAAACAAAAAAGAGGTCCAGGTCGAAAAACACTCTAAACAGGTCAGGTACAGTATGCTTAAAATGTACTTAGATGCTGAAGGGAAAAAAATGGGTACAGACAGTCATAAAAAAATAGTTTAAAAATAATAGTCTTTTAAAAGTAAAGTAATATAAAAAGAATAAGCCATGTAATAAGGGGAAATACACAGGATGTCTGGATCCTGTATGGTGCTTTGTTGACTCTGAATTTTTTTAATGTCAATGAGCAAAAGGCAAATGTTATGGAGACACTGGATTATAGAAAAAACTGCTAAATTAAACCAACTTATATATTTTAAGGATGTCATAACTTCAGAGTGGAAGTCAGGGAATGTGTTGTACTTGGGGAGAGGTTGTGCCATTGTTTCCATTGGAAACAAAAAGCTATGGATTCCTTCAAAATTAATGAAGATCACATTTAACTGGGGAGACTTCCTGAAAATCTTGGCTGGAGGCATGAAGGAAGAAATCAATAAAACTTACAAGACAGGTGACATATAAGCTTATCCCTCTATAAGGGAACAGCTTTGAGCCTGAAGGAGAGATGATAAATCTTATTGGTTACACAGGCCCTATTACAGCTTGGTTATATAGTCCAAATGGATATATAAAGTTGACAGATGCCTTTTAACTGCTCAAACAAAGAACAGAGAACCACCTTTAGCTCATCTGTGCACACTGAACATTCCATACTTGTGTTCCTGCAGATATATATGCTACCTTTAAAAGTTTGTATGTTTTCAGGGGAAAAAAAGGGGGGTCAGACACAAATGAAGACATAAGTAGCCCAGGTAATCCAGTCTCTCAGAATGCCTCTGTTGCAGTTTCCTCAAAAATCTTCATCCAGAACAACTTCAAAACAGCGAGCCAAGATTATCCAACCTCACAGACTATTCTAGCCAGGACTTCAGCTAAGCCCTGCACTTTCCCATTATATAGAGACTGGATGACAACAAACTCTCCCAGGACTTGACCATTATCTCAATAGTCTCAGGGTCCCCTAAAGATGCTGTCACCCCTAGAGCAGGAAGCAATCTACAGAACATGATGCCCACATACCCAAGATGTGGGGTGGGTAGTTTTTGGCCATTTGGTGCTATGCTCATCATAATTTGGGGGGGAGGGTAGTTGTAAGTTATTACTGGTCATGGTCAGGGATGAAACTAAGCAAAGGAGGTTAGGTTCAGGGATCTCTTTCTGAAAGGATTTTAAAAAGGAGGTATATAGGAATGATAGGATAAAACAGTAAGATTATTGAATCTACTTTTTTTTAGGATTTAAAAATCTCAACTTGCAACATTAGAAAGAGCAGAGTTCATCTAAAATGTAATCCAAGTTTGTATGTATAACTTTATACAATGAATAGTAATTATTTGAAAACCAACAATGCCTTTGTAATTTATTGAATCTACTTTTAAACTAAAAAGCAACTCAAATCAAGGTGTGTTACTTTTGTTTACGTTGCATTTGTTTAACGATGTAAGGATGTACATATAATTATGCAAAGATGTGTTGCATTTGTTCCACATTGTCTGCTTAAGGCATCTGACTCGTCTAAAACAAATTGAATGTCCAATAGCTAGGTAGAGAATGGACAGGCAGGGCTGGCAGGCAGAGAGAATGAAAAGGAGAAATCTAGGCTCTAGAGAGAAGAGAAGAAAGATGAGAGAAGGAGAGAACAAGGGAGATGCCTGGGACAAGAAGACAGGTAGGTGCCAGCTGGTCAGATATAGAGAAGCAGTTAAAGTAAGATACACAGAAGTAAGAAAGTTAATAAGCCCTAAGGCAAAAGGTAGATACAGAGAAACAGGTTAATTTAAGTTACAAGAGCTAGCTAAAAACATGACTAAGCTAGGCCAAGCATTAAAAACTAATAGTAAGTCCTTTGTCAAGATTTTGTTTTTGGGTTGGGGGCCAAAAAAAAAAAAGCCTGGTATATACATGTTTCTACTCTTGTTTAGGGTATTTTTGTATATTGATACAAATTTAAGGTTATTTCTGTTATAACAACTGTATATATGTTTCTACTCTTGTTTAAGGTATTGTACCTATGTGGCTCATTTCAAAATGTAAAGTTCTAGTCCTTGAAGGCTATTATTATAAACTACTTAAGGTAATTAAGAAATACAGGTTAACAGTTAGTCATCTATAACAATCAAACTTGTAGTTATGTTAGGTATGTTTTCAAAGTCAAACAAATATATTTTAGATAGACAGGTGGTCATCAAACTCTTCAGAGATCTACAGAACGTGGCATTTAAAATGTTTTAACAACATAAGGCTTTTCATGACAATGATTCATGTCTGCTCCTGGCAGCACCAATTTACTTCAAAAAAGGATGGTGGGCATTGAAGATCCTCCAAAGAGAGTTTATTTTCTTTGTGACAAAGTTAGTCACTGGGCAAGAAACTGTCCTTGTGGTCAACTGCTGACAGCATCGTATCCAAATTGGACAAGCAGGATATAAAGGAAGGTGACTGTCAAACTTTGCCAAGACAAGGTAGGACAGTCCTTCAAAATTCCAGCTCCATGGAAAAAGTCTGTCAGATATTATAGGCCTATAAACTGCAGATGGATGCTCCAACATTGCAGAGGAACCTTAAGTGACTGCCTGGACAGTCAGATGTCTCTGTCATTTCTATAGTTTTAGAAGCTGTTTGCTCTGCACTTCCTGTTTACTCAGGTAATATTATATCCTTCTCATGTCTCTGATAAGGTTGAAGACTAGATAGTTGTAGTTATAGTTGTCCTTGTTACCAAATTCAGAAAAGAAACTCACAAAAGAGATGTAATACGGTTGACAGACATAAATGCTTAAGTTATCTAAGAAGATATTTTAAGGTCTAAGAAGATATTTTTAGGTTGGTAATACAAGTTATGATATAAAGTAGTTTAGGTATAAAACTTGGGATTCACCAAGATAGAAGAGATAATAGTGTAGTTTCTCTGAATTTGACAAACACAAATTGACTGGACATTGTGAATGTAATCCTTAATTGATAATTGTTCTTACTGTATACAGTTTTACTGTGTTAGAGTTAAAACCTTTTCTTTTTATTTAGATAAAAAGTGGGAAATGTTGTGGGATATTTGATCACACTGTGTCAAAGGCACCTTCTGGTTTGTTTAATAAGATCTAGATGGCTAATAGCTAGGCAGGAGAGGTTAGGTGGGACATCGGGCAGAGAGAGGAACTCAGGATGAATCTAGGTGTATGGGAGATGCCAGCAAGACATTGAGGAAGTCACACGTACAGAATGAAGGAGATGTAAAAAGCCAGAACATATGGCAGAACATAGATTAACAGAAACAAGTTAAGTTATAAGAGGAAGTTGGAAACAAGCCTAAGCTAAAGGCCAAGCTTTCGTAATTAATAATAAGTCTCCATGTCATTACTGGGGAGCTGGCAGCCCCAAAGAAAGTCTGACTACAGAGATTTCTAACATATTTCAAGTTAATATCATATATTTTCAAAGATCTACCTTTGGTCATTGTTTCTTTTTCTTTTTTATTTTCTTTCTTACAGACTATTGCAAATGTTGACATTAACTATCACATACCTCTGAAGAAAAATGAAAATGTTGCCTAATAGCTCCTTAAAAATAATCACAGAAATCCCCTTTTATAGGGAATCAGTCTGGAAACCTGAAGGAGAACCAACTATATTTTAAAAACTAGACTTTCAGTTTAATATATATGTGGCATAACACAAAATTTCCACTTGTGACAAATTTGTCTTCCATGTGCGTAATCATTCCTTAGTGACGTTGGTTGATTCTTTCTCTACTCTGCTCATTTTTATCAGACTATTAAAATCCACAAGTAGGCCTTGAAAATCCAAAGGGGGGAAAACTTGAATTCTATAGGGTACCACTCAGAAACTGACATAATCCTGGGACGCTAGCATGCTCATTTTAGGAGGCAGAGGGTTACTCCAAAACTAACAAAAACCGCACAACAATGTGAATGTCTGGTCTTTTCTGAGCATCTGGGGTTTCTCTTTGAATTCACAGCAAGAATCTTCAGTCTTACATTATTTTGAATTTATTCTACTGCAGATGTCACTCACTGATTAATTACAGGGAAAAATGATCAAGAATACACATTTCCTCACAAAAGCTGGCATACACAATGATAAAAGGCATCAATTTCTCCAGCCAGTGACACAGAAAACATTTAGTATGAATGCCCATTTGAGAATATATACACAAAAGAGGTCAGGGTAAAAACATATGTATGTTTAATTTGTTTTCAGACAGAGTCTCATTATATTGCCCAAACTGGTCTCAAATTAGCATCCTTTCTGCTTCAGCCTCGTGAACGCTGGGACTCTAGGCATGCACCATCACACCCAGTACAAATACACTACCGCTGAACATTTCTATGCCGTGTAGTAGGCAAGCCATTTGATTTTTCTGCCATACTTTATTTAACTAACTCATTTAGTTCACTTTAGCTTTATTTCTTTGAATTACTCCACTTCTCTATCTTATAAAATGCTCCAATTCCATTTGATGAATATATTTAAAGCAAACACTCTTAACAAAACATTCCCAGAAACAATTACATTACCTCAAAACTATGAAGGATTTTTCAAATTAGTGAAAAAAAAAATCACTGTTAACATGAAATGTACTTAAAACATTGATAAAGATAAAGCAGCCTCCGTACAGGAAGGCTGAAGAGAAAAGCGTCTCACCTTGTGAAAAGAGGACAGGGTGAATTTTAAACCCTCCGCCATTCCTCAGCCGCTGGGGCAGCTGCTCAAAATGGTAGCTATCGATGTAGAAGCAAACTTTCAGGGCCTGCCGGCTTCCTTCCACTTGGTATGTGAGCGGGACATCTGAAGTGACATTAAATGCCATGTTACTTCCTGAAGTCAAGGATATGCTAGACAGTACATTTGGATTATACTAGTAATATGTTAAACTTTTACCAAAAAGAAGAAAAAAAAATTCCTGAAATTTACTACAAAGTAAGGCATTAAGAGTACTCCTGCACGTAAGCCCCTCTAGAAATGCAAATAGCCAGCCACCCCCCATCCCCCTGCCAGGCTACACTTAATGGCCATAAGGTCTATTTCCAGCTCCTGGAGCTGCAGGCAGCCACGCTCTCCCTACAGCAAAAAAGTCCAAGATCAGGCCACAAATCCCACCAATCCCAGGCCACCCTGGAAAGCTCTGCCCCACAAGAAACCCTATAGATGGGCTGCCTCCTGCTTAGTTCTTTCTGTTTTTGCCCAAGCAGAAGCAGCTGCCCTCTGTGTCTTTCCCAATAAGTCTCTTGTGTAAGGTTTGTTGTGTGTTGTGACTTTGTGGTATTCCTTGGCTCCTGACTGTCAGGATAACTTTCCTCTCGGAGTTGCAACACTTGCATTAGGGAAGCCTTTCTCCTCAAAGCTGGAACACTTACACTGTACTTTAGGTCCATGTGATACACAAAGTACAGTTCCATAACACAGTACTGAATCAGAGTTTCAAGTTTATTACTGAGCTGAATATCCAATTCTGTAATAGGAAACTCGGTTACACTTTGACACACCAGATGTCTCACTTAACTCAGTGAGGATCTCTCAGGGCAGCCGCCTCATTCATATTTAGTCAAAATGAGCCCACAGAGTACACTCCCTAAGTAGTATGCGAGAAAACGGACTGCATAGCAACCATTAACAAAATGAGCATGGGCTCCGTAAGCTCTGCTCCCTGAGTATTAGATGAAAATGAACCATGTTCTGTTGAGGATGCCTTATAGTCATTAGAAATTGTCATTCCAAATTCTTATAGCTACTTTCGAATACCCTAAAATTAATGGCTTAAAAAAAAATTAGTCAACCTGACTGGCTAAAATGCTGCCAGAGTATTTCACAGTGCAACTGTAAATCATTTTCCTTCTACATGAATCCATACTATTTCTACCCCATTAAAAAAGAATATAAAATTATTCTGAAAATACTCAAAGTAGAACACTCATACTAACTAGTTAAAAAATTAAGAGCGGGCTGGAGAGATGGCTTAGAGGTTAAGAGCACTGACTGCTCCTCCAGACGTCCTGAGTTCAATTCCCAGCAACCACATGGTGGCTCCCAACCATCTGTAATGAGATCTGGCGCCCTCCTCTGGCCTGCAGTCATACATGCTGTATACATAATAAATAAAAAATAAAAAAAAAGAATGGGTTTGTTTCCCATTTATTTAAAAAAAAATTAAGAGCAAAACATAGCAGGCACTTAATGTATCTTCCTGACAACATTAGCACTCTAAACTTGCTCTGAAACTAATAAAGAGTTCAAGTACAAAAGCCATTTATCACACAGAACAAAAGCTCCTTAGGTATCTACTTAATTGTGTATCTAGGCAAAGGAGCTACGGCAGTGATATTCAGCAGTCTTCTTTATGCCATATCATAATGCTTATTTTATTTCTGTAACTGTTTCATAGAGAGATCTGATGGTTTGATTTGGGAAACAGAAAAACAAGTTTCTCCATTGAAGATTTAGAAGAATGCCTTTTTCATGAGTGGGAAAATCTTTTAATTCTGGTTGTCAAAATTAAAAACCAAAACCAAAAACCACAAACAAAAACAGTAACAAAACAACACAAACAAACAAACAAAAACCAAGCATGGTGGTTTGTTTATACCTGTGCTGAAAGATTGTGGAGTTCCAGCCTAACCTGGGCTACAGAGAAAGAGATAAAGGAAGAGAGGGAGAGACAGTATAGATAAAAAGAGAGAGAGGCAGAGATTAAGATAGACAGGAAGATAGACTGAGATGTAGACAGAGACAGAAAAAAGAAGATATAGATTTATACCTGCTAACTATGTACACATTTTACTTTTATCAAACACTTTCATATATGCCAATGGTTGTTAAACTCTATGCATTTAATCTTTGTCATCAATGTAGCAACGTTTTGCTAAGTGGATAATGTTATTGAAAGGATGACAATAATGCCACAGATATTTTAGACTGGCATAAAGTAAAGGTAGAAAGGAATTAAGGAGGTAAAACTTCCTGAGAATTAGCAACATCTTGTCTACAGTGAAGTAAAAACTCAATACTTCTTGAAGAAGTGAGAACAGTTTCCATGTGACTAATTCTCATGAACACAGAAATTACCCAAAAATATACAAATCAAAACTATGAAACAATTATACACCACAATTAAGTGGGATTTACACAAGGAATGCAAAATAAATTAATGTAATCCATTGTATGAATAGACCAAAAAACACCTACCTAATCCTGGCAGCATACAGGAAAAGAATTAAACAAAATGTAACATGAACTCATTAAAAACATGTTTTCAGTCAACAGGTGCAAAAATGGACTTCCTCTGTGTGATAATATATATAAAGCTATAGAAAATATCATATTTGATTGTAAGAAACTATGATTTTCCATTAAAATTAGGAGCAAGGAAGATGACTCCACTTATGCCTCTCATTTTCAACTCTATACTAGTAGTTCCCAGTAAGACAATCATAGAAGAAAAGAACATGAAAACAGACACATCAAAAAAGGAGTAACCTTTTGTTTACAGATAAGATGCTTAGCAACAGGAGGAAATCTGAGGTTAACAACATTCTCTTGAGACTAATATATGTATATATCAAGGAAGCAAGAGAGTTAATATTCAAAAAACAACTATTTCCCAAAAAAACAGCCATAAACAAATGAAATACAAAATTGAAAATGCACTACCATTTGTACTAGCAGCCTCTAAAATGAAATATATATATATATATATATATATATACTCTAAAATATGTACAACATTTATGTGAGAAAAATAAAATGTCCGACAAAAAAATCAAAAACAAATTAAGAAACAAATAAATGGGAAACTAGCCTATGTTCATGGTTAGGAGGAGTCAATTGCTGTCAAGATGTTATTTATTCCTGATCTGATAGACAGCTTTCATGAAATCTCAAAGTCCACGGTGTTCATGGATATCAACAAAATGATTCCAAAGTTGACACGATGAGGAAAAATACTTCAAACAACTAGCACAGTGCTGAAGAAGAAGAGCAGAGGACAGGGACTGTCCAACCCCAGGGATCACTCCAAGTTACAGAAATTAAGACAATGTGCAGGTGGGCAGAGAATGGAGAGCAGCTGAATGGAACCCCAGTCTAGAAATATGTACAATATTCCCATGTGAGCTGCCAATTTATCCTTGACAAAGGCGCAAAGGCAACACGATAGGCTTTTCAGCCCCTGATTTTGGAACAACTGCACACGTACATATAAAAAGGAATCTTGACACAGTGCCCACATCTTGAATTAATCTTTGATTAATTCAAAGTAGGTAAAAAACCTAAATAGAAATGTTTATACAAATCCTAGAAGATAGCAGAGGAGAAAGCCAGGTGACCATGGATTGTGCCATCTTAGAAATATCACTAAGGGCACAGCCAATAAAACAATCTGACCATCTAGATTTTATTAAAACTCAAAATTTGAGCTCTATGAAAGATGATGCCAGCACAATGTGAAGATGAGCATCCAACTAGAAGAAAATATCTGTGAAGGACACACCTGATAAAGAAAGGACTCTCTCAAAATGTACAAAGAGCTCTGAAAACACAAAATAAGGAAACTATAAACCAATTTTTAAATATCCACAGTAACATAGAACTGAAACCCACCAACTTTTTACCTGCAGAAAGTCATCTTCTATGAAGAACAAATTTATTTCAAGAGGAGAGTAAGTAATCAACAGCTTGGTACCATCAAGCTGTGTGAGGGAAAGTCTGAGAACACCCTATGCAGACTCACCCTAGAAAACAGCCATGATGGCATCATCCCTGCAGATATGACACCAGATCAATGAGTGGGATAAGTGTATTTATATGTAAGTTTTCATTTAAAAGTTGACAGTCCCACCTGTTTGGATTGCCTCTGTCTAACCCCTTCCACGTCTTTGTCTTCCTTCAGATCTGTTTAAAAGCTGCTTCTATGGGAAGCTTTCTCCAATTAGCCCTGAAAAGGCCACATCACCCTCTTTGTTTATGAATCTTTATTTCTTCAGAGCATTTATCACACCCTACTTCTGTAGTTAATTCATCATTGTGTCTCATCTTGGCGTCAATATAATGGGCCCATGATATTTCATCCATTATAGTATCCATAGCTTCAGATACAATGGTTGGTCCATATGTACTCATTCTTCCAGTAACTACCATAAGATTAACAGTATCATCATTAAAAAGGAGACATTTTGCCATCACTTGCCCAAAAGTAAGTGGGAGTGGTTTCCAATACTGATTACAACCATGAGCTTCATGTAATGCTTGAGGATTTCAAACATATTATCTTACTTAAACCACCCAGCTCTGAGCTGGGGAAAGCTAATGTTTTCATTGGCACACTGATGGATGAGAAGAGATCCAGGATTTGAACTCAGGTTCTAGATCAAAGTGAATGGTTTCTTTCCAGTTGACACTTCCTTCTCTCTGTCCTCTGTTCTGTCCCCAGAGGCATGCAGCCAACCTCTCTCTATATTAGTCATGCAGACTTTATTAGCCATCCTTGCTCATCAGTTTCTACACAGGTGGAAAGACAAAACTACTTGCCATAAATTTTAACAAGATCTAACTTTCTTATACCACTTAAGTAAGACTTGATGGACCTCAGGTAATGACTTGGCTTTCACAATGAGAACTCTCTCCCATCATCATTTTGAACTTGCTTGAAAAGTCGATGTTAGATCATGGCCTACCCTTTAAAGAGAAACTAGATCCCACTGTCTGAAGAAATAAGGATGAGAGCACACTGCAGCTCTCTCCCTGGTACAAAGCTAAGAAGCGCTTCTGGTTATGGTTTTATTGGTCCTGATTTATGGTTCTAACTAGTATCTGGTTCCACTACGCTCTTTGTCAAGTATGCTATCCCAGACTAAACTGCATGGTATAAAACTTCCTGCCAGCCCCCAAAACTTATAAAAGCAAGATACTACCCTTTGTTTTGAGGGTTACTCTGAAGGCTCCTCTGTCATCTCCAAACCATCCCTCTCATGGTGGCTTTATCTTTCTTCTTCTCACTATGACTGGGAGCCTCATGCTCAGTATGTGAATGAGGCTTGAAAGAACTCAACAGAAATCCACCTCCCTAGACTCTCCCTCTAGTGAGCTGGTGCTGAAACTGTGTACCTGACTAAACAGTCTCTAAATGAAACTCCTTTCAGTTTTAAGAGGAAGTTTCTCCTTCCCTTTAAGTCCCAGGTTATGTTGTTTTAATGATATTGTACCCTTTTAATCAATGTTCTCCTACTCAAGGCTGAATCATGGTCTCCAGGCTTTTTCTCCTAAAACACTTCTGAATGACTATATGTCAACTTCCTTCCCAAACCCACAATGGATGCTCTTTCTTTATTTTTATGTTTAATAGTGGAATCATGTGGCATTGATACTGGTGCTTTACTAGAGAATTACCTTCAGAAGTCCAGGCTATGCTCCAAAGAGATGCATAAGGCACATTGATAAACACCACCACCACAAGTACTTTGTCATGAGCACAGTCATATTTAAACCCTGTTTTTTAGAGGATTACAAGTACCTTTAATGTTTGGAATGTGCCCAACACATCAATGTCTCTTACTGTGGATAAAAAAAAAAACACTCACAGAGCTCATCATTGTGGTTCCCGTGCTTACACAGTTGTCAAAAATGTCATTTTGAAACCACAGAGGACAATGAGTGCTCATGAGGGCTTCTAGCTCCTCAAGCAGCATTTTAAGGAATGAACATTAGGTAACATCACAGAATCATCTTCTCAGCCTTCAGCAAACTGTCCCTACTGCCTTCAGGTAAAAATAAATGTCTTTCTATACACACAAGTAGAAGCCTCATAATTTATTTAAAATCTTGTTTTTAGTCAGAATTGACCACCTCTTATCAGATAACAGCTCTCTCTTGTGTATCACTGACTAACTTACACCTTCATATTCTTGCCTCTTCTTGTTCATAAGTGGAAATGAAAATTAGTGACAATTGTATTTTCTCAACCTTCATGAATTGATAGAAATATTTATGATTGATATTTTTAATTAAAAATGATTGATATTTTTAATTTTACAATCTCCACAGATCCCCTCACATCTAGTTCACTATGATGTCTCAGCTGAGTCACTCAAGAGCTTCCTAAGTGGTCTATGAGCTTCTGCCCTGTCCTCAGAATGGTAAATGTAACACAACAGCCAGAGGCATCCTTTTGGATGTGTAAACCAGCAACCAGGACCATGGAGATATCTCAATCACAGGAAGCCCGACAGACACAGTCCTATCTCATACTCTGTTCTCTTCACTTGCTCTACCATAGCCAAAAAAGACTGGCTTGTGGCTCTGAGAACATGTCTTACATCCTCCTACCTGGGAGTGGAAGAAGTCTAACACACTCTTCCCTCAATATCTGTATGGCTCTCTCTCAGCCCCCTTCAGAGCCCTGATCACCTAGACCAGAGACCCTCCCCATCCTATTAAGAGCACCTTTTACTCTACTCCTTTATCTTTATATTCTAATCTATTTTATTGCTACTTTTAACTTCACATCAAATTAATTTGTTTTTCTGACCTGTCATTTTCTTTCCTCACTTCAGTTTATAACCCACAGAAGACACCATCTGCTCAGTACCCCTTTGGACCTGACTCCCAGAACAGTGCTGGCAAGAAGTAAGCATTCAAATGAGATTTTGGATGAGACAAATAAAGGAATGATGATCATTATTTCATCAAACCATGGATTTGAAGTGGGCACATAATGAGTCTCTATCTAACATATTAACCATTGGGAAAGGGAATAAGAACATCTCTTATCTCTGAAGACACTTATCTCTTCTATCAAAAACATAGGCTCCACACACTTCTGAAAAACAGGAGGCACACAAACATTTTTAAAAATAAACTGAAGATTTCATGGACAGGCAGACACCTTTTTTAAACACTTATGACAACATTGAAGTCATAAAAGAATGACAGTAATTTGGAAAATTTTAAAGACATGAACAGTAATCCATGGGTTCACTACATAACAAGTGCTGATACTCAAGTATGACATCTAAAATAGAGCCTCTGTCAACACTCATGTTGGAAAATGGATAAGTCAAAGAGACCCTTTTCAATCATTCAACTTATAGAACTCTATGCAAATGGACAGACAGTATCATCTGCTCCAGAAACACTCTACAAATATAGTTACTCACTTGCAACCAGTGGCTCCTCTTCTGATGGTCTGAAGAAAAAGGAGACTTTTTCCAAATCAAACAGAGCAACCAGTGTATCCTCCAGCATGGCTTGTTCATCTTTCTACAATTAAGGGAAAGAATCTATAAGATGACCAGACGATGTGCTGTCAGTTCCCATGGTGCAATGTAAATCCAAAGCAGAATCATCACTTCTGTTTTATTCCATAGAAAGCACTAGTGTCAGCACCTGCCTGAGAACTCCTGGTCCAAAAGGAAATCAAGAAGTTCTACATAGTGACATCTTCCTTGTATGGTTTTGTAGTTTTCTGGTTTTGTATTTTTTTATATTTAAATGATCATATACACAATTTTCAGACTAGTTTGTAGATAGAATCTAATTATAATGATCTCATTTACAAATAATCTTTGCTTTTGGCCTTTTACTTCTAAAAGCTCACAAAGTAACAGCTAAGAAGCAAAAAAAAAAAATCTTTATTTTTAAGTTGAAAGCTACATTAAATCACAGCCATTCTGTTTTATAATAATTTATTCATTATTCAATTACTGCTTATTAGAACCAAGATAAAAGCAATTTCCATGTATAGATATATTTGTCTTCCAAAGGGTTTACATATAAATATCATGCTCACTATGAATAAGCAATCCAATTCATTTCAACCATTTGCCTCATTTCTGTAATGAGATTTCCCATGCATAAAATAACAATCCTTTAAAAGTGCTTTCATTACACTCATCCTGCTTCAAAGCACAGTAAGCTTTGAGCAACTTGTTCAAGTATATGAAGCATGTTGAATTGCTTGAAAGGATAATTCATGTATATTCATCAGTGCTGGGGCTGGAGAGATGGCTTAGCAGTTAAGAGCACTAGCTGCACCTTCAGATGACCCAGGTTCTGTTCCCAGCACCCACGTGGCACCTCACTACTGTCAGTAACTCCAGTGCCAGAGGACCCAACACACTCACACAGACATACATGCAGGTGGAACATCAATGTACATAAAATAAAAATAAATCATTTTTTAAAAATGAAAACAAATGCTATATTAAGAGATAACTCCTATGTGTAAGGTTAATTGTGTCATCATTATGAGCCTAAGTACTCTGTAGAGAATGCAGTAACTAACTGTTAATAAGAAGGCCAGAAGTGAGCAGCAGAAATGTGACGTCACTGAGATACGCACATGAGTATGTGGGTGCGTATACACCCATGGAGGCTAGAGGTGGATGCCAGGTGTTCTGTTCTCTCTCTTTTCACCTTTGACACAAGGTCTGTTATTGAATCTGCAGCTACCCAAACAGCAAATTCTAAGGATCTTCCTTCCTATCTCTCCCCTCTACAAAATTAGAGTCACAGGCATGCAAGAAGGCAAAACAGTTTCGTTGTTGGTGTTTGGTTGGTTTTGGTTTTGGTTTTGATGTGAAACATGGGTGCTGAGGATTCAAACTCAGGCACACACAGCAAGAGCTCTTACCCACCGAGCCGTCTCCCCAACCTCCTAAACCCCTTTGGAAGCAGCAGAAAGAAAAGTACCTACTACCTGGAAGTTTATGGCAGGACTGAAAAAAAAATCACCCTTTTTCTGATGTCAAGGAATAGAGTTAGGAGAAATGTTCCAAACATCTCAGCCTCTGCACACAGCAATGTGAGCCATGCTGTTTCAGTGACTGTGGTGGAACTAGGGAACAGCTGGCTGTGCCTAGAGCTCTGGATAGCACAGTCCCTGGTGACTGCGGCTCTCAGAGACCCAACAGTCACAGGTGAGCTTGTGCTTTGTTTTATTTATTTATTGGTTATAATTTAATTTCAACATGTCTCCCTTGCCCTTCCTCCCTCTGATCCTCCCAAGTACCCTTCCCCACTCTCCTTCAAATTCATGGCCTCTTTTTTCATTCAATACTATTGCATGCAAATGTACATACATATATATTCCTGAATATAAAATGTTTGGTCCATTTGACACTGTTTGTATGTACATTTTCAGGGCTTTGCCTTTTTTTTTTTTTTTTTTTTTTTTTTTTTGGTTTTTCGAGACAGGGTTTCTCTGTGTAGTTTTGGTGCCTATCCTGGAACTCACTCTGTAGACCAGGCTGGCCTCGAACTCACAGAGATCCGCCTGGCTCTGCCTCCCGAGTGCTAGGATTAAAGGCCTGGCTTCCTTGCATTCTTAATACAGAAGTTCCCTTGAATTTTTTTTCCAGTAAACTGTGATTGAAAAATCAGTTACTGAAATAAATTTAAAGGCCAGTTTTTAAGAGGAGCACAGTTTCATTGAGATGTATAACTCAGAGAATATGGAATTCACCCAGTCAAAATACACAGCTCAACATCTTTGATGCATGTAGAGCGGAGACACTTCTGTCATCATCTAATCGTAGGATATTTTCACCATCTCCAAAGGAAACTGAGCATCATTAAGCATTCTCCCTGGGACATCTACCTGAGCTCTTATCTCCAGGCAATCAGATGTCTACTTTGATCTCTGAAATATATCCATTCAGCATGTTTCATCTCAGTGGAAGCAAACTGTGTTCTCTGTTGCCAGGATAGTTTCCTTAGGATTGTGCTTCCAAGATTCATGTACAATCTAGCATTCATCAGTACTACAAATTGTCTATGCCTGAATAAGATTTTATTATATGAAACACAGCATTTAACTTACCCAGTCATCCACTGATAAACACCTGAGTTGCTAACAGTCTTTATCTATTTTGGATATCACTAATAGGACTATTTGCCACAGGTTCTTAAGTGAATAGAAGTTTGGGTTTCCATTGGCTATTACCTAAGAATTATGTCTTGAAGAACTAGCAAGCTGTTTTCCAAAGATGTTGCATTATTTCACATTCCTGTGACTCATTTCTGAGGACTATAGTTTCTACAGATCCTCACCAACACTGGTTACTGTAGAGGACTCTTTCTTTGTGCTTTGAGTTGCATTTCTCTAATGGCAGCTGATACTGATTATCTGCCATGCGCTTTTATATCTTCTAAGGCAGTATCTACTCAAATCCTTTCCCCCACTTTTAAATTAGATTTTTTTTTTTTTTTGGTTTTTCAAGACAGGGTTTCTTGTGTAGCTTTGGTGACTGTCCTGGATCTCACTCTGTAGAACAGGCTGGCCTCGACTAAACTCACAGAGATCTGCCTGGCTCTGCCTCCCGAGTGCTGGGATTAAAGGCGTACACCACCATCACCAGGCCTTAAATTGGATCATTTTAAAAATAACTATTGAGTTTCGAGGGTTCTTTATACATTCTAATCTATGCAATTCATTGCCTCTATGATTTGTAAATATTTTCTCCTAATCTTAGAGAGTTCAAATAAAATTAAGCTTAAATTCAAAGCCGCAGCAATTGACTAGATATCAGAAACTTTAAATAAAGAAAATAGAATAGAAATGAAATCTCACTCATGCATGCATTCATTCATTCATTCATTCATTCATTCATTCATTCCTCAATCAACAAATACTGCTACTATGTCAGGAAGTAGCCTGGCTATCATACATAATTTACATCAGATATGCTATGGCTTTTGTTTTTGGTTTTTTGAAACAGGGTTTCTCTGTGTAGTTTTGGTGCCTGTTCTAGAACTCACTCTGTAGACCAGGCTGGCCTTGAACTCACAGAGATCCACCTGGCTCTGCCTCCTGAGTGCTAGGATTAAAGGCATGCGCCACTGCCACCAGGCTGGTTTTTGTTTGTAAACACTTTGCCTAAAGTATCTTACTTTAAATTAACCAAATAAGTAATTTATTGCCCCAAGAAGTCAAGAAGTACATAGAATCTTTTCTAAATAATCTACTTCTGTATCTCTTAGCTACACTGAGATGGATGCCATTACCTTATCATTCCAGAATCTTCTATGAATGTACAGTACAGCCATCACCTCCCTACCCAACAGTATGAAAAGTGCTATTTTGCTATATTAACAGTCTCCATTTGTTTTCAACCTATGTTACTTGGTAGCTACATTTTCCACTTGAACTTTAGTTAGCAGATGAAACAGGCTCTCATGTTCCAAATCAGAATTCCATTTAATGAGCCCTCAAATGTTTATGTACATAAAAGCAGAGATTTGTTGAGTAGTACATCACAAAACTACAGAAAGTCTATGTGAAAAACTCCAAAGTTCTCTATTTTTCAAATGGTTCACGATCTTTTTTTTCATCTTGCGCATACTTAAGTATGGCATTTTCTTCTGCATCTGCTGCAGTGTTCTGTCAATGGGAAGCACTCATTCAAAGGAAGAGCTGAAATGCTTTAGCACGTGCGAATCTGAAACAGACTGCCAGTCAGTAGCTGCTCTGTGAAGCAGATGATCAGCCTCAGCGGGAGCTCAGGTATCTGGGAAGCTGATACTTCTGGCCTGAGTGGATTTATCAAAAACGCACTTTCCTCTCGTGACTTTTTCCAGTCAGTGCTCAAGCATCTAAGAATTACTAACATTGGAGTCTCTCCCAGCTTTTAGCAGCCAGAGACAAGGGATAAAATCAGAAAAGACGGAATACACCCCACATTCTTATTAAAACCTGAATGAACATAGGGGAAAAAAATCCCTTTAAAATAGTCAAATGATTATGAAGGTGACAATGAGGGAGAAATGGCCAACTACTCCATATTGGTAATGTGAGCAGATAGGTTACAGCTAGTACAGACAGCAGGAGTCATATTTCTTACCAAATTTGGTGACAGAAGTGACTGGAAGTGAAAAAGAACACCTGCATTTGCAATCTGGTCCAGCCACCTTCTGCTGGCTTCCCAAGTCTCCATCTCATTCTCCTTGCTGTTGTCGAACATCTGGTTTAAGGCGGCCATGAGCTGCTCAGAGAAGGCACAGACAGTGGCCACAAGACTCTGGCAGAAAACCATGTCTCTCCGGAGCTGAGTTTCACTATCTGTGATTGAAAAGAATACAAAGGAAGCTTTCAAATGTTGTAGTAGCCAGGTGTGATGGCACAGATTTTTAATCGCAGCACAGATTCTCTGTGAGTTCAAGGCCAACCTGGTGAGTTCCAGGACAGCCAGGAATACATAGAGACACCCTGTCTCAAAAACACAATATAGAACAACAACAACAAAATGTTGCAGAGCCCACTGCCAGCATGGCACGGTGACTGTAAGGGAGCAGCAGTAGTACACAGACTCCGGCACTAGGCAACAGCACTCTGGTCGGACTTAAAACCCACTCAGCAAGAAGGAAAGCATGCTGTTACTAGAAACCTAGCCAACAACCGAGAACTAGTGAAGTCATGGTTCTTGGAGAAGAACATAAACTGCCACCTTATTAAAGCAACCCAATCCCTAACTGCATCCTTATGCCCACCGAGAAGTGTAGCATTCACTCCTCATGAAGGAAACTTCTCTTTGCAGCGAACAGAGACCATTACAGAAGACCACAACCAATCAAAAAACAGAGTTGTGGAGCTTAGTCCCAATGGATACATCTACAAAACAACTCCTGCTTGGAAGGTTCGGGGAGCACTGTGGGAGAGGGGATAAAAAGACTGTTAAGAGCCAGGGGATCACGGAGTTTGCTGTGAGATCATACCTTCTAGTAATGGCAGAAACCACACCCATAAAGGCTCACTGACATGACTGTCTAAGCATGAGCTGAACAAAGACGGTAATAGGCATGCCCAAGTGGATGGGGGAAACCAAGGAGACCTCAACTCTACACAAAGAACTCGACAACTAAAGAATAATGGCAATGGGAGAAATAGTCTTCCCCATGGAAGAGCATACCAATTTGCTATCCAATACCAAATGGTCCCCAAAATATGCACATAAGTAACGACATATAGACTGAGCAAGTTGCATTTATGTATTCAAGAATTTGCATCTACAGATATCTATACATATATGTCTATGACAACAACTAATAAAAAAAAGTCCATGACTTTGAAAGAGAGCAAGGAGTATAGAGGAGGGCTTGGAGGGAGGAAAGAGAAGGGGGGAAATGACGTAATTATAATTGCAAAAAAAATGTTGCAGAGTGAAAACCTTTTTTTTTTTTTTTTTTTTTTTTTTTTGGAGGCAAGGTCTCTCTGTATAGCTCTGGCTATCCTGGAACTCACTGTGAAAGACTAGGATGGCCTTGAACTCACAAAGATCCACCTGACTCTGCTCCCTAAGTGCTAGGATTCAAGGTGTGCACCACTGCACCCAGCTTGAAAATGAATTATTAAGCATATACCAAGGCTAGTGTTTAATTTTCTCACTTAAGGGAAAAGGGTTGAGTTTCTTTAACAGCAAAATTTTCTAGTATTCTTTTAATGAGCTTTAAACATTAGCCTAGATCAGAAATGTTTAAAGAAGTCTCCTTGGATGGGGAAGGGAGTGCTGTGAAATGCTGTCCCCTGGACTTGACATGGTTGTTGTACACAACAGACTCAAAGAAGCTATGAGCACATACATAAGACCTGCACAGAATGAAGCCAGTTCAAAATCCAAGCGTGTAAGAGGAAAGGGCTCAACAGCCCTACTGCCAGCTGACCAGCTACTGAGAGCTGATGGCTGTTCAGGGAGAGAGAGGCCCATTTTTAGGAGTGTGGCCACTGATAGGTTCTCTGTGCCCTCATGGACAACCCTGTGCCCATATGCACATGGACAGCCATAATTCAAGTCGGTGGGTGAAAAATAATAAGAATAAGAAAATAAAATAAATAAGGAAGACATGAGATTGGGAAGGAGATGTGATCAGAGGTCCTGGGGGATATGGAGCAGGGGATAAGGGATATAGATGATCAAGTACATTAGATATATGTATGCAAATTCCAAAGAACAAAAATTAAAATAAGAAAGTCCTTCATAAACACTGTGACTCTATTCTGTAATCATTAATTTATTTTATAAGAACTTGAAGAAAAAATACAAAACTTTCTTATTCATATTTTTACCTTATATGACACAATTTTTATTTGCTAAAAAGACTCAAAGTCTAACTATACAGTTTGTGCTGACAAACTGAATATTGTTAATATTTTTAAAATAATCACCTTCAAAACCTACCCAAATAGTGTATGTCGAGAGAGCACATTTGCTGGCCAACTGCTTGTACTAATAAACAAATATGCACCTCATGAATTACTCATTCAATATCTTGGGTAGTAAATATGTCTACATTTATTAGACTGGAGATGTCTATATTTTCCCTGATACCTAATAAATTTAATTTTAGCATAAATTGATTTTAATATGTTTAGGGGAAATACTATCCAACAGTTGAGTAGGTTTTGCTAACTCTGAAGGTATTCTTTCCCTGTGACCTACCTCTGCAGGGCTTGTTTATTAATGAAGATGATAGACATCTGGGGCTCATTTGGCATCAGTACAGACTCCAGTCTACATAACCATCAGGCCCAACTTTCGGCACAGGGTGAAATCCATGTGCAAAATAATCTCCCCATCAGAGTGGGCTGAGTATTTTGAGAGCTTAAAGAATCTTGTGAAGGGAATACCTAATACCAGCAGTGGTGTAAAATATAAAGATAAATGATGTCTTCAACACTGAACTCCCATTTTATTAACAGAGACATCATTTTTAAGTCATTTATCAAGAACATTGAACATCTGTCTTTAATTACCATCGAAATCATGTTTCCACACAATACAGTTGCTTTGTGTTAATTTTAATGTTAGGAGCATTCACTCTTGACATTTTTCTTAGAAAATAGATTAAATAGTAAAATATCCAATATTATATTTAAAATATTCATTTATTAGTTTTAATTACATGAATGGTCTTCTTTGGTAGACCAAAAGGGTTGAATATGCTAATTCCATAAGGTTAACATATTAATTTAACCAACACGTGTACGTTAGATGTCTCCCTCCAATAATTCTATACCATGTGCCCTATGCTGCTGAATGGGAAAAGACATTTGGCAGGTATATATCCAACATGAAAACTGGGAATAAACTTTACTAAACTCTCAAGAGAGAAGTAAAACACCTGTTTTGAGTTGTACAAATCTAACAGATCTAGGCATTCAACAACTGTCTACTGAATGAGTGAACAGAAACAATGGAGCAAGGGTGCTGACTAATGAACGGAAATGCAGGAGCTCATGCTCTGACTTCCTGGAATCGGTGGATTTAGTTTAACTGAAGAGCCAAACTCGCAAAGCCCGTGAGCTCAAAGCTGAAATAAGGAGTGGGCCGGCCGGCCCTCTTCTTTGACAGTCTTACTTTGGTTTTTAGATGTTCCAGAGCAAAAAAGAATACCTGGATATACTTTAAAAAATACTCAGGAACTGTTACAGGAATAGTCTTACCTAAACCTGAGAATAATTGAATACAATAAAATTTGGAAGAAATTGCTAATATCAAAAGTGGGAAGCCACCATCTAGGGAGGAAAGAGTCCAGCTCCTTTATTAGCATGAATAGAAATCACAAGAGTTAATAACTGTACTGCTACTAAAAACAATGATGTCCAAAGTGCTTCTGAAAAGAAATTCTTAAATTTTATTTTTTGTATCTCCCCAATACTTAGACACTTCATCTCCTCTCTCTTACTATATTCTTTATACATGTAAGCCAACTTTCATTCAATCATTATCATTATCAAATCTGAAGAGATCACAATTAACATTCATTAATCTTTCTAACACAAAAGTGTTGATAACTCCAAATATACATTGTTCTTGCTCACTGATTCATTTTTAACATTCAATATCCCATGAGAATGAAGCTTAGTATCAATTACTGGAGTAGGAGGAGCCCCAGTCAGAGCCTTGACCACATTTCTAGCCATAATAGAATAACAGAGGTAGAAATACAACAGTGGCATTTGAATTTTAAGCTAATGAATTTTAAATTAAAGATACTAAATAGATGCTCATTGCTTTATGGAGTGACAGTCACCACTTGGCTCTTTTGAGCAGACTTCATAGGTATTCCCACTTGTTGTTCACAGTTCTTCAATGTCACATTCCCCTCCTTTCATCCCACAATGCAGCAAGATTTTAAAACTGTAACAAAACAAAGGAGTGTGGGTGCACAGACCTGTACTGAGCCTTGCAGTTAAGCTCAGCACCCCTCAAACATTAAATGCCTTGCTAAATGGCCTTACAGCCCATATTTTATTTCTATGCCTCATTAGTCAGAAGGATCGATAAGCCACACACTTTAACGCAGTGTTTAACAATCAATGCATTGAAAGATCGGACATTTTTGAATCATTGAAATACTGAAAACTGTGAAATTTTCTCTGTCTCAGAAAACACGGTGAACTTATTTCTGCGATCACAGACCCAGGACATCTCTCTCTAAGATGGATAATTGATGGCACTGTGAGAGTTTTCCCCGCCCCCCATTGGATTATTAGTGCATCGAGACCAGAAGTGGTATATCACATGAGTTATACCATAGACTTTAGAGGCAATCAATGAGCATTCAGCTAGTGTCTTAAGGCACAGGATTTGGACCTGGTCATATAACTCAGCAATAGAGTGCTTCCCTGGCATAAACAAGAAAAAGGCTTTGGATTCAACCCCTAGTACTGGAAGGAAAAAAGAACTAAGACAAGATTCATTTCTACTTCCTATTTCGCAGGTCTCTAATAAAGACAAACAGAATTTTAAAAAGCAAAGCAGTTCTTAACGAAATGCATCTAATAGGCTTATTGTTGCGGCTGCTCTTTTCTTAGCACCTAGCAGTGCTTGGCACTGAATGGGAACCTGGTGGTGTTACTGAGCAGTATGACAGAGAAATGAACCGGAATCTGTTTCCTGCCAACAAAAACATACACACCGAGGGAGAAGCAGTCTCCTCCACAGATGAGCTTCCACACA
>CABHPQ010152892.1:0-21695 GCA_902168405.1 Peromyscus aztecus | reverse complement strand
TATGAAGTTCTCAGCTTTTGTCTTGCTCAAATTGCTTTGACAGTTTGAGATCTTTTAGAACCTTAATTATTTTTCCTCATGTCAAAAGTACCATTGCAATTTAAGTAAGGATTATTTTTACTCTATAGACTAGATAGTTGATATATTTTAATAATTTTATTTTTTTCCAGTCTATCAAAAATGATATTTTCTGTTCTTTGGGTACTATTTTTTGATTTTAGTGTTTTATAGAGTTCAGAATATGAATATTTTATTTCCTTGGATTGATTTATTTGTAATTATTTTATTTTTGGTGTTATTAAAAATTAGATTTCTTATGCCAATAGAGACATAAAGCATAAGAGCCATAGAATTAATAACAAACTAAACCTGAAGTTAACAGAAAGGAAGATTAATAATTAGGAAGAAATCCATGAGCCAGAATCTAGCAAAACAAGAGAAAAGATAAAGGAAACCAAGTTTTGTTTTTAATAAGAAACAAACTGGACAACTTTTAGAGGAACTAAGAAAAATAGAGAAGAGTAAGAAAAAATGTAATTGGAAAAGGAAACATTGCAACTGGTCTCACAGAACTGAACACACAAGAAATGGATAAATGCTTAGAAAAATGAACATATTGTATTGATATAAAATAAAACATCTGAACAAACAAATAAGGAGTTCGAAGAATGAGTGAGAAATGAAAATATCTCTCAATAAGGTCTGATGACTTTACTGTCACGTTCTACCAAACATGTAAAGGAAAATGAATGTCAATATTCTTAAATTCTTTTAAAACACCAAAGAAGAGAGAATATTCTTTTAGTCTCTGTGAGATGCCATGCCGATGTGCCAGGATGTTGTAATGGTTATGAACAATAGACATTTATTTCATACAGATTGGAGATTGGGAAGTTCCCAATGGTAAACACAACACACACACACACACACACACACACACACACACACACACACACATACACACACACACACACACATGTTCATAAGCCAACCTTCTCTGGCTCATTATTTATATACAGGAAGAAAAAGGGCAGCTTTTGGTAAAATTTGTGGGTGTTCTGGTCCCATTATTTATTCTTTCTCAAATTCCTACCTCCTAATTGTATTTTTTCCCAGTGTATAGGGTTAACATAGGAACTTTCTGGGGATTAGCATGCATGCAATAGTATTTGCCCCTGGTCCCCACAAATGTGTGTTTGTCTCTTCTTTTTTTTTAATTAAGAAAAATTTTAATTCATTTTACATACCAATCAAAGATCCCCCTCTTCCATTTTCCCACCTCTCCAGCCTTCCCCTCCCAACTGACTCCTCATTCCCTCCTACAAGAAGCTAAGGCCTCCCTTGGGGAGGTACATTCAGGAGAGGCAGGTCCAAGTCCCTCCCACTGCATCAAGGCTGTGTGAAGTGTCCCATCATAGGTAGTGGGCTCCAACAAGCCAGGCATGTTTGTCTCTTCTTTAAGATATATTCACAGCATCACAATACCCCACTCCCTCTCCCTGCATCAACTCATTCCTGTTAGGCTATAGCATTTCAAAGATAGTGCTATTTTACTGGAACTGGATGATATGTCCTTGAACAGACAGATCAGCCCCAGTCACCAGCAGCCAACTTCTCTTTTAGAAAAAAAAAAAAGTTTCCAACAAAATAGAGGGCTCAATTTAGCAGCACATTAAGTAGAAAAGAAGCCATACCTACTGGGAGGCAGCTCAGTGGTGTATCATTTGCCTGGTATAGTATATATGAAACTTTGGCTTGAAGAACAACACTGTAAAAAATAGACAAGAAAAGCACAGTTTATTCAGATGTTCCAAGTATTATCACTAAGCAGGGTGTGCTAACATAGGCCTGTAGTTCCCTTCATTTGGAAGCTGGATAGGAAAGATAACTTGATTTGAGCCTGAGTTCAAAGACAGTA
The DNA here is from genome assembly GCA_902168405.1 of Peromyscus aztecus. Lineage (NCBI taxonomy): Eukaryota > Metazoa > Chordata > Mammalia > Rodentia > Cricetidae > Peromyscus > Peromyscus aztecus. The sequence goes on along the minus strand of CABHPQ010152892.1, from coordinate 19,777 downwards.
TGGCAATAAAACAAGATCTTGTTAGACAACAGAAAGAAGGGAGGGAGGGAGGGAGGAAGAAAAGAAGGACGAAAAGAAGAACAAAAGGAAGAAAGGAACCATATGGATAGAATTATTTTAACAATGTAGAAAAGCATTTGAGAACATTCTTTTCACTACTGATCTCCTCATCAGCTAGGACTGAAAGAGCAGACTTCAGCCTGACAAAGTACTTCTCTAAAAGGTCTGGTGCCAGCAACATACTTACAATTGTGATTTCTCTACTCCTAGGATAGGGAGAAAGATGGGGATGCCTGCTCTCCCAACTCCTCCTCATTAACACACTGGAAGCGCAAGACAGTGCAGTAAGGCAACAAAGGAAAACGCAGATACGCAGACTGGAAACGATCAATCACAACACTGTCTTCTCACAGACAGCACAATTGCCTATGTGCATAGTGCCAAAGACTCTAAAAAGAATTACTAGAATTGAGAGCTGTTAGCAATATTGTAGTATATAAGGTCAGTGTAACAAGCCATCCTTTGTATTTCTGCAAGGAGAAATTTTAATTTTGAATCGAAAATACCTATTCACGTTTAAAATCCAATATAGAATCTACCACAACCATTATTCTCAGTCCAAGATAGGCACAGAAAACTTACCTGTAGCCTTACATACCTGTGTATTATTTCACTTAATTTGTATCCAGTTACTGCCAGATAATGAATCACATATTGTCTTCTGTAACAAACCAGCCTAAATGTGAGTTGTGTCTACTAGATCAGCATATTAGATTCCCCTTTATTATATGTCACAAAGGTCTTAAGACATGAGACCTGGAACCCCAGTGGAGAGCTGCCTGAGAATAGATTCCAGGAACCTCCTTTCTATATATCTCAGTACCAAGTAGCTCATGATGGATGTACTTTATTGTAATGTTGCTGAGTAAATAGGCTTGATGGACAAGGACAAAAAACATCACTGAAAGAAACAGTTTCACTATTTCAAGGAAACAAGGCTGTTTCTTATGGGAAATTCACACATGAATACACAAACACACACACACGTTGTAGTTTACCTGTTTCCCTTACTATATATTCCAGAAACATTAGACATATAAGGCAGCATGCAATAAAAAGGGAATACAATCTATACATCTTATAATGGAAGTTAACAAAGTAGCTAAGATCAATTACTCCTTTTAGCCATGTAAGTTTATTACTTAGAGATGGATTAACCACTTTTAAATCTTTCTTGTTTTCTGCTTTACCTTTTCCTTAAAAAAAAATCTTGACATAGTACTTAATCCTAGTATCCAAGATTGTCAATAAAATCCTTGTTCTCCAGGTTCATACGTAGTTTGTCAAATGAGGAGAAGCTGCCATCTTGGTAAGAAATGACTGTCCTTCCTCAATAATATCAACAAAGCATGAGCAAAACGGGAACTTTGTTTAAGAGGACGAGAAACTTGACGTCCCTCCTCAAACCAGAGAGCTCCGAAACAGGGCTGTTATTGTTGTTCTTCCTCTTCTTCCTCCTCTTCCTCCTCTTTTTCCTCCTTCTCCTTCTATTGTTTGCCATGCTCACTTATACTCCCCCAAAAGTAAAAGCAAGCTTTAGGTAATGATATCTCTTAATAAATCCATCTACGTAGCATAGGATGTTGTTTATATTACTGTCTGTTTTTCCTTATGCACTTCTCTGAGAGGCCCCTCAAAATAGTGCTTCTCAAAATCAATACTTGCATTGATTATTTCCATTCATTATTCCAATGTCAGTCTCTGGCTTCCACAGGTACCCACTCAGGCAACTGTGCCCCCATACACATGTGTACATAAATGCATATCTCTCACACACTTGCTTTATTGGTATATAACCATTGTATAAGTGTTAGGTTTCATGAAGACATTTTCTTTCAACCATGACATATACTTTCACTACATTCTTTCCCTCATATTCTTCCCCTTCTCTCTCCTTCCACTTTTCTCCTCACTATCATCCTTCCTCTGAGAGTTTCCCATTTTCCCTTCAAGTCATATACACAAAAAATGGTTTCATGCATCTACAGTTAAATCTAAGACCCACACAACACAGAATTCATGGTATTTGCTTTTATTAATCTACATCCTATCATCTGTCTGTCTGTCTGTCTATCATTTATCTATCTTCCCACTATCTATTGTCTATCAGTGTAGATCACATTTGTTTAGCCTTTCTTATGTTGGTGGATATGTAGACTGATTCCATGTCTTGGTTATTGTGAATAGTCATAATAACATAGATGAGCAGCCATCTGTGTGGTCATTAGACTTAAAGTCTTTATTTAGTATTTGTTTCCCAAAGTGGGCAATACTGTAGTTCTAATTCTAGCTTTTGTGGAAGCAGGAAACTTATTTCCATAGTTGCTGGACCAATTGATTCCACAACCAGCACTGTATCTGGATTCCCCTTTTCTCACATCCTTGCCACCATTTAGTGCTAGCTGAGTTTCTTAAGCTATCAATCAGGGAACAAATTCTGAAGAACTTGCAGGAGGTAGCAGAGAGCCTCTTCTGATTGGAGAAATTAGAAGTGGCTCTCCGGCCCCTTTCTCCTTGCTGGTGTTACATGCTTTCCAGTTTGGCTGCTAACAGAATGAATATTCTGAGGTTGGCTTTCTGTCACACTAAGCTGTGGTTGTCTAACTTTGGATTTGTTCTAACTTACACCTTGTAGTTTAGCATTTTCTTGCATAATGCTAGTATTTCCAACACTGTTACTCTCACTCAGTTCTGTACAGGGAAAAGAGGGAGGAAGTCATACTAACTTTTGCTGCTGTGAAATAGCTGTTGACTGTTGATACAGAATATTAGATATTAGAAGATACAGACATTAGAAGATACAGATATTAGAAGATACAGACATTAGAAGATACAGATATTAGACGATACAGACATTAGAAGGTTGAGAGCACTGGGAGATGCCCACAGAAAACAGCCTTATGAGATGTGAACTGGGTTGGGAAGGATGCACGGAATCCAGAAGACTAATCTAAAAAAAGCAGAATTCACATCATGCAAGTGGTGGGGTAGGGGGAGGTACATAAATAGAAAAACACAATAATGCCTGTGAGAAATCAAAGCCAGCACTGAAGAATCTAGTTTATTTAAAGAAACATGAAGAACTTAGGCTGGGGACATGGTACAACGGTAGGGCACTTGCCTACCATAGTCAGGCACTGGGTTAGATCCTCAGCATTGCATAATAAAACCATTGACTTGAAAACCATGAAGGCCTTGATAGGTAGAGCAAAGTATTTACTTTCAGGTGTCCTGTGAGAATTATATCCAGAACATGTGAATGGAATGATACAATTTTGCTTTAAATCTAATTATGACTGTGATGTAAAATAGTTTGGTGGGAGAAAGGAAACTAAAGAGCAAAATAAGAAAATAAGAAGCCAGAAATGTATATTATAGTATCCTGGACTTCACTAATGCAAGGAGAAAGATTGAGCACCTTAGCAAATTGGGAAATTGGTCATTTTTTTCATGAGAAAATTCTCTCTGTAGAAGACCAGAGAAAACTAGCCACCTGGATCGTCTTTAAAAGGCATTTGTAATCATTTAGAAAGATGCAAAAATTGCAGTTGTGCTGATTTGGGGCTTTCATTGCCAAGCATTAATGTAGAGAAAATGGGATTTAAAAACTTAAATTGGGTCTTCGGATACTTAGATCTGTCACTGTAGATAACAGGACTAAGTATTAAGGGGAATTTGTTTAGGCTGGAGGACTGAGGTGTAGCCGGATTGAGTCTAGGACATGACCCTCTCTGGCAGTCCTCTGTGGCTGTGAATCTACCGGATCACATTAGTGGGCCAGCCATTCAAAACTGTGGTACATAAACTTAGTAGGCTTCCAGGTAGACAAAAATGAACATAGACAGAAAAGTGGTCAGGTGTGGAAAATGACACCAGCAATAGGTACAGGGTTGTGTCACACCCCATATAGTAATGTCCAGTGTCTCTGATGTTTGTATCCGTATTACATTTGAAAAGGCATTTGGCCCAGAAAGGAATTTGATGGGATGCTCTCAAGCTTGTGTCAAAGGATGGTGAGACTTCGTTTTAGCTCATGTGGCAATGGAAATACCCCATACATCGCCAGGGCCTAAAGCGTGCAAACCAATCTGTGCCACGTGCCTAGACCCCCACGCCGGCCGCGGTACACAGGAATGCACTCGTCATTGAGAAGGCACAGCTCCTTTTAGTCACTCTGCGAAGAGCTGATGTGTGGTCGGTTTCAGTGAACAGTTTGCAATGTGAACAGCTGAAGCAAGCTGTGTCAACAAGACGGGCTTTGAAGTATGACATGCTGCTGTGTCTATGAAAGCACACGAAGGGAGTACATGATTAGGGCCTAGAGCATGTGGTTAGGAAGGGAGTAGCGGTAGCGTGCTAGCGTCAGTTGTTGATGGAAAACATCTGCTTCCTTTCCCGTCCCCTTGATTCTCCTGGGAAACAGGCCCCTGATACTATCACTCTGTGCCAGGTCAGTTCCCTCTGTAGACTTCTGGGGCAATATTTGAATGTGTTGAGCAATCATTAGAAAAAAAAAATAATCGTACAGATCACATGTTGGATGGGGGAAAGTGGCGAATGTGATAAGGGAATGTGAAAGCTGACTGCATTCTCAGCCTTAAAATACCGTCTGCGCTTTCGCTCCTAATTTTCACACTTCACAGCTGCTAATGGATCTCAGCGGAACTAAAGAAAGACTGCTGACGGAAAGATGGCTCTTTGTTAACTCTGTCATGTTTCTTCTTTCCTTATTATCATAGAGAAAGGATTTATTTGCCTCAAATTCCCCTAGTCAGTGAGGTTGATATTCATTTTAAAACTTGGGGTTTCTCCTCGTTTTGAAGAAAGAAAAAAAAAAAAGAAGTCTTCTTCAGAATCCAAACGGGTGGGTATCAACACCTCCCTGTGTCTGTCACTGGAAACAAAACACACTGGGCAGTCCGCTGAGGTGCCTTGGTACCCCATGTTCCAGGTGTCACATCTACCCCTGCCCAGTCTCTCAGAAAATGGGCATCTTTCAAGCTGGCCTCTTCAGAATCTCACTAGGGCCAAAGACTTCAAGCTGATTTAGTGATGGCAGGAGATAAATAGTGAAAGAAAAGAAAGAAAGAGAAATGCAGTTTTTATAACCTCCTGATGCCACTGTACTCAGACACCAACCTTTCCAAGTGAGGACTCGGGATTCTCCGCCAAATAAAACCCAGGGAAAAGTTAGCTCTTTTGTTCATCCTTTGTATTTCCAGTCAGCAGGGTGGAGTTAAAAGCTCTTCTGATGTACTGCTACAATCTGATTCAAGGGCATTCTGTTTAATAATTCCATGACCAAAATATTTCTAGTTTCCATAGCTTAGTGGCATAGGTTTCCCTCAGTGCTACTTCTAATTAGTATTAAATACATACTGCAAATTGTGCCATGTATCTCAGGACAGGCCTCAAATTCCAGCACACAGGAGGCTGAAACAGGGGTATTTTTAGTTTGACAAGACCAACACAAAACAAAACCTATTTATTTGACCAATGTGCTCATGGATTAATTAATTGATCAATTCCAAGGCTTCCTTATTCTTTTTCATTTTGTCCTATGGAATTTTCAGATTTTTTAGACACCATAAAAAAAGAGAATATATCTGAGTTGCACAGGATATAATCAAAGAATCATATATGGTGTTTGGGGGGGATTAATCCAATTTGTTATTTTTTATAACATTCTCTACAAAGTAAACATTGCAATATTAGCCTTAGAAAGACATATTACTAAAGCACTCACAATGTATTTACAACATACACGCAGCCATAGCAGATTTTTAAGATGTTTCAGTTCTCATATACTGTTGTTTGTCATTAGGAAATGAAAATTCTCTAGTGCATTTTGACAAGTTCTTATTATCAGTCATCTGACTGTATACTTTCATTACCGCATGAGAAAAGTCACAACAACAGTAATTCTTGAATTATAAAAAACTTCTAATATTCCTATGGCATTTGGAGGCAGAGAGAAAAATATATCAGAAAACTTAATACTAACAAAAATGGCCAATGAAACACCATTATTTTCAAAACATAGATTCAAAGACCATAGAATATTGATCTATAAATGTGTGACATCATATTAAACCAACTGAAAGTCTTCTCATTTCAAACAACCATTTCACATTTGTTTGGAATTTTCCAGGTATAATAGAAGGATTATGGGGTTTTGCAATCAAACATATCTGGTTTTGATTAGCTATCTGACCTTGGAGATTTAACCTCTCTGAACTTCAGTTCTCATTTATTAGATGGATTTAATAACAACAACTGCCAAGTGTGTTTGGGAGGATTAAATGAATTTAGGATAGCATCTGGCACCCAGCAAACACTCTGAATATATAATATTTCAGGTGTGGAAAAATATGCAATTAAAGTATAAGACTACTGTCCATCTGTCAATAATTATTTTTATTTAATAACATACCTGACAGCAAGAATTTGACAATTTAGTTGAAAAATGAATGCAATAGCATTTTTGCTCAAACTCCTAGTGGTGGTAGGAAAGAAATGTAACTAGGAAAAGAGAAGATGAGAACAGTGTGGAGAAGAGTTCCTTCATGATATTGAGACTTGCCTTCCACTATAGGCAATACACAGTATTTGTAGGGTAAAGGTGGAGAAATTTCCACACAGTACTGAGCAGTGAAACATGTATAACCAAGGTGTTCTGTGTATTGAAAGAGAAAGGATGAGGCATGAATTTAGACCAATTTATGTGGAAATTTAGAAACATTTAAGAATTTAGAAAGGATGTATTGAATAGGTAGGACCAAATTTGATTCAGTGAGCGTGAAATAATGATAGTTTAATCCTGTGCAGTTAGTAAAATAAGAGCCAGTGTGGCAGCATTTTATTAGAGTAGGAAGTTACACATTTTAGCTTTTATAGCTGAAGATTTAAAACTGAGAAATGGGAAACTACAGTGAAGCAATTTCTTGGGCTTCTGTGTTAGCAATTATAAACAGAAATAGCTATGGTACAAGAATTGTGAGATATAGAGGAAAAGATTATGATGTATGCTGAGTTTCTGCAAATTACAATGAGCTCCAAATGAGTTAAAAGCAACATGGCTCTCAGAAGTAGATAAGTTACAACAGACAGGAAAGAGATAATAGAAGATAAAGTTACAAAATGTAGACACATATATTAATAAGTGGATACTAACTGTTGCTAATATGGCCTGAATATACTGCAGGTATTTCAGGTGCTTGGACAGTATAGTCAAATATAATTTATCAAGTTTGTATTGCTTTATTTATATGTATGTGCATTCATATAGGACATTATATATGTATAAGCCATTTATTTGAGTACACAGAAAAAATATAATGACCACACAAAGAAACTTGTATCTTATTCTAAATCTTGAATTGAGTTCTTTCTGCATTTAAATGATCTTTTAATTGAATGAAGAACTGTACTTTCTTTTTTTGTCTTTTTTTTTTCAGAGCTGAGGACAGAACCCAGGGCCTTGTGCTTGCTAGGCAAGCACTCTACCACTGAGCTAAATTCCCAACCCCTGAAGAACTGTAGTTTCTAGGAACAGGTTATTGACATAGGTGTTTAAAGTACTATGGCGAGCCAGTAATTCTTATGAAGAAAAGAACAATATGAAAGAAATACAGCAAAGCATGTTAAGAAGAAATAAACAAACAAGCAAACAAACAAAATTAGCAAAAGAGGGACACAGTGCCTGATATTGAAATGCAAGGTTTCAGGAGTATGAAAGCCATGTCAAGGATAAGCCTTTGAGGGTAGGTATTATGGCATCTCATCCCTTAGCTGTTCACAAGTGGGGAAAAGTGGAGGGAAAAACCATATTGATTTTGGCACATAGTCACAAGCAGCTTTCCTGCGGAGCTGTTACCACAAATGGTGAGGCTTAAGATACTAAAGTGACCAGGGACTAAGACTTCACACTTGAAATATAAATGGTGAGTGCAGACTTGTCTCTTGAGGGATACCATGGGAAAAAAATTTATTTTTTTTCCAGTGGAAAAATGGTGTTTACTTTCAGAGAGAGGAAAGCTTAGGAAGTTAATAGAAAGAAGGACGTGAGAGAATGCAAACACCCTGAAAAGGCATGAACAGTGTCAGCAGTGGGAAGATGTTGCAAAAATGTGCTCCTGTGCAGATTCCAGAAGCAAAGGGGACCAATCACTCAAATAGTATTCTTTTTTAAAAAGTAGGAGAGCTTTCTTTTTAAGTTCAGAAACAAGGATTTGGAACAAGAGTATATGGAGAAATTAAAGATTAGATTACCTACTGGGCAGGACAGATTGAGCACTGAGCACAAAATCAATGGACAGATGATTAGGCTATAGGTACTGGTCTCTGCCCTTGGCTACAGTAATACCCTGTCATGTGTATGGGGTTTATGTATAGACTTTCCTGTTCTGGAAGGCACACCAGTTGTGATACTTTAAGTGTCTCCAAACTCAGTGCACGGGGGGTGAGCGAGCCTGTGGTGGTACGAAGGGAAGCAAGAGAGGAAAAGGCACAGGGTACAGCCAATCCATGGGGGTGAAAGAAATCAATTCAGCCTAGCTAACACTTCTGGAAGAGCCCTAGTTTCAGGATTAATACTACACCCCCGTATGTGAAGAAAGAAAAAGAACAGTTGCTGGAGGAACATGGACCACAGTGAGAGCCAAGAATCATCCAATGGAGAGGGGATGTAAAGGTAGAAAATGGAGAGACTGAGAAATTGTGATTCATTGAAAAATAATTTAACTTCCATATGTCAGTCATCCATGATGGGCCAGGCCTTGTCATTAAGCAACTGTGGTGATTTGAATGAGAAATGTCTTCCTTAGGCTTAGGTATTTGAATACTTGGTCCTCAGCTGGTGGTGCTGTTTGGGGTGTTGTGGAGCTTTTAGGAGGCAGAGCCTTGAAAGAGAAAGTATAATGCTGAGTATGGGCTTGTAGAGGTTATTGCCTCATCCACACTTCCCATTTTCACCCTGCTATCAGAAATACAAATATTAGTAAAAGTACTCTAATAATGCACTTTAGTATGGTGAATATTCAAATAATAAATTCACTTTGCCCAATATTTTGCCATATTTTGTTTTAATTGGATTTTCATTATTGTTTTGATATATTTAATTCAGGTAGATGCTAGTGTTAGTGTTTTCTAGTGGTTCCTTTAGAACAGGCATATGCATCTTTAATATTTTAGAGCTCATTCAGTGCTTAAGCTGTACCACTTCATATACAATATTAAAAACATACAGTCAAGGAGTTCACTGACCTCATCCTTCTCCCCTCTTATCCACAATCCCCTATGTGTTATAATTCTACATACTTCATTTTTATAGAATTCAAGTTTCACTGCTTAACAAAACTCACACAGGTTATGGAGAAATCAAGAAGACAAGTAGATAGCTTGTAATTATCCTCATAATTTAGTGTTTGGTCCTTTGGAGGCTTCTATAAGGCCTCTCGTCTTTATAGTAGAGCTGACTATCTGTTGATGTTGTCTGGTACCTTCTTTTCTACAAGTCAGCACCCAATTTTCCTCTTTGAAAGTAACTTTCTGTTGAAGACCGTACCTCTTGATCCAGACTGTGGGACAACTGCCTTATTTTTTTTCTAATTTGATTTCTCTCAGCACTTCATTTCTCTTTCCACGGCCTAATGCTCATCATTGTTTCTCACGAGGAGTAAGCAGTCCTTTGTGTTTGGTGTCCTCTTTACTTTTCATCCAACCAATTACAATTTTATTGCTTTGTAGATATTTTTCTCAAAATTCTTAATGAATCCCCTATTTTTTTTTTTGGTTGCTGATAGCACTCTGTTTTTGCATCTGGTAGATATATCATGCCTTCTTCGAGATGTGCATTCCTATTCAGTTTTTCCCCACTTTTGCTTCTTTTTCAGTGTTCTCAAGTTGTATGTATTTTTCATGTTTGTTCAAGAGTTTATAGGCACTATTTTGCTTTAAGAGCTAAATAAGTTGATGAATACATGCATATTTTGACACACACACACACACACACACACACACACACACACACACACACACACCAATAAAGGAATGAGAGCCTCAGCTCTGTTACACCAAGTATCTTGAGTTGTTTATGCTTATTGGCCACCTTAGCACTCCAGAAGTTTCAGAACATTGCTGAAGATGCTTAAATGTACAATAGAAATAAAAGTATCCATTGCTATGATTAGTCTCAAATGGCAATTTGACAATACATAGAATCACATGGGAGATGGACCCTTGGGTAAACCTGTAGAAAACACTCCTGATAAGATTAATTGATATCAGCTGACCCTTCCTCACTGTAGATGGGGCCATTCCCTGGGTAGGGATCCTGGATTGTATAAAATAGAGCAAGCAAGATGAAGGTTCATTGCTCTCTGTTCTTTATTACTGATGAGATGTGACTAGCTGTTTCAGGATACTGTTCTCTGAGTCCCCTGCTATGATGGACTGTACTTTGACCTACGGAGCTAAAATAAACCCGCTCCCTTAAATTGCATGTGTCAGATCTTATTATAACAGCAGATTAGAAACTAAGACAGTGAGATCAGAGTTTTCTTGTTAAGATAAAAGGATTAAAAGTAGGACTATATCTCAGTCTATAGGAGTTATTATAAAGAATTCAAGAAACCTGGGGTTTGATGATCACTACCACATAAAACTGGATATCTTGGCACATGTTTTTAATCCCAGCACTCAGAAGGCAGAGGCAGGTGGAACTTTGTGAGTTCAAGGCCAGCCTGGTCTACAGAGTGAGTTCCAGGACAGCCAGGACTGTTACACAGAGAAACCAAAAAAAAAAAATGTATATCTTAGTACACTCCTGTAATCCCATCATATGGGAGATAAAGGAAGGAGAGAGAAATTCAAGGTTACCCTCAGTGACACTGAAGGTTTGAGGTCTTGCATTTATTTACGACCATTATTGACACTACTTTTGAAAAAAGTCTAATACACTAACCAATGAATCAAGACTGTAGTTGAGTTTCTTTGGGAATATAAGGACCTGACCCATAAAATTATTTGAACTGTTCATCATTTATATTTCAGAGTGAATGAATTAATACAATTCCTTTCTAAAAGCAAGTTGGGCAAAGGTGGACCAGACAGAGAGGACTGTAAGCATTTTCAGTGAGTGTCATACATGCAAATACAAAGGACAGGAGGGAAAAGCTAGTTCAAAATTTCTATCCATAAAGTAGTCCCAACTAGGTAAGTCACTACAATTCATATAAAAATTTCTCTGTTCTATAAAGATATATTTTCTTTCTTATGCTTTCTCTCCCTTCCTCTTCCTCTTTCTCCCTCCCTCTCCCTCTCTCCCCATCTCTCCCCTCTCATATAATCCACAAAAAAACAGCTAGAGTTTTGTGTGCAAGTGACAAAATTTGATCAGAATGAGTTAGGGGAAGGTCGTCAAGCTTCATGATGGATTGCAAGCCAAAGACATAGGAAAAAGAATGTACTTTATACTAAACTTTATCTTACTCAAGTAATCTGCCAGAAGCAGTCACACTAGACAGAGCCATTAATTAATTTCTCAGTTTAATAGTTTGAGGTGAATTGCTTAAAGGAATGCTCTGCTAAGAATCAAAACTTCTGTAAGCCTTTGTAGGGAGCATAATTAAAGGTAGATTGTTATTTCTTTGGTAATAGATGAATTTTGAATATGGCAATGAACAAATAATTTGTGAGTCTGTAAATGAAAACACATTTGAAACAATAACACTCTAGGCTATATGTTTATTAATGGTACAAGCAACAAATGATCTGGAACAGGGTTAGAGATTCTAAGGAATTAGTTTTAAATGATCTAGCTGAGATATAAAATTCATTTCCGATTCTAACAGGCTTTGGGTGTAGTAACATTTTACCATGTTTTTAGACATTATATATATTAGAATGAAGTATACAAAATAGATCATTAAATAAACTGTAAACAAAAGTAAGAATTCTTTATAGTGAAATACATTTGAGTAGATGAACATAAAATACATAAACAAATCTCAAGTCACATGCTTTATTGTATATTTTATCAATATACATGTAATCCTTGCTTATATAAATATGCATGTGATTTATGAATTTAGTGAATATTTTATTTAGATTCTTACTCATTGAAAGAAAATAAACTTGGTGAGATTTTAATAAGTTTGAACTGTACAGTAAGATCCTTTTATTAATTTTAGAAAAATATATTCTAAGAGGCCATGAAAATATCAGTCAACAGAGTGGAGAATTCCAGTAAATAGGTAAAGCACCACAACTCAACAATTTATTTCAGATACAGCTCATGGCTATTAGTTACATAAATTCATGTTGAATGGCTTTCAGGTTTATCTAGAATATTTGCATATGACTGGCAACAGACCAAGAATACAGCTTTAAAAAGTAATAAATGTCCACTCTAAGTCTGTCAGCAAGTGATAAAAGTACCTTCTTATACTATGACTAATGATGTAATATGCTAAATATTAAATGTGATGAGTTGAAACAACTACTGATAAATATATTAGCCTGTATCTTGGCCCAGTGATGTTTTAATGGTTCAGAACAGATGTTTTAATAGGTAAAAATGAGGTAATTAGTACAGATTTTAGATTTACATAATCATTTAAAAACTGGTCATCTCTTAATGGAACTGTTTATAAAACATAATGTTTGGCAACATATGCTGGTTAGGAAAGATAATTGAAGCAAGATACATTAATAACATTATTTTACTATTAAAGTATTGTTTTCATAAGTCTTTGTGATGGTTTTGTATGTCATCTGGAAATCTATGTGAAAATCTAGTGTTTATGTGATGTTAGGAGTAGGGAGAATCTTTGTGAATTGATTAAATATTGAAGGTAGAACTGAATGAGTCATCTCACTGTACTTAGAAAAGACAACTCAGAGAACTACTCCACCTCTTCTACTGTATGAGGACATCATGAGAAAATGTCATCTATGAAATGGGAATCAAGCCCTCAACCAACATTGAATCTCTTGACACACTTATACTGGACTTCCCAGACTATGAAATAGTTATAAATACATGTCTCTTATTTATGATAATTGCTTAAAGTTCCTCAAACAAACATATCCAAGTCGAGTGTACAAAGTAAAAAAAAAAAAAGCCAAAAAACAAAAAAAACACGTATTTATTATTGTTATGATTATGTCAAATAAGGTAAATCAGAAAATTGTAAATTTTTTTCCTTTTAGAATATTGGCTGTAACTTTTGGCTACATCCCTTCAAATGTTGTGCCCCAATATCCTAAGCACATTTTCTGTAAGAAGCCAAGTTGCTCAAACTTAACTTGGTTGAATTATCATGAGGGGTAGACAGCATTCTAATATCAGGAATATGAGGACATGCTGATTAGATGTTTCTAGAATAATCAAGGATTATTACCTGAAAACATGGCTGTTAGTGACAAAGAAGGAAAATGGGTATCATTTTTAAAGGGGCCCTACTTTAAGCAAGAATGATAAATTAACTTTTGAAAAACAATGGTGAAGTATTTACTAATAATATCCACATGAAAAAGTTTTTCCAGTGTGATTCACAACTTCTATTAGTGATTTGAAAGTATGTTGGTGGAATTTTGCAAAATGCTAGAATCGTAAGGCAGAATAAATCTACTTACTACTACTCTTCTGAAAACTGACATATTTTACTTGTAATAAGAAGGTGATTTTTTTTTAAGGTGATACAAATCAGATTCTGGGTAATCTCAACTTGAGAATATTCATGTTGTATAATTTAAGATCAAATTGACTTTTGTACTTTTTTTTTTTTTACTTTGTTAAGCAGGGTATGAGGCACATTTTCTCAGTCCTTATATCTCAAAAGAGATTATTCTGATTTATTCAAGTTGTATCAAACGGTATCCTTAATAATTTTTATACTGGTACAGCATAGAATGTAACAGAAACCCATAAAACCAGGTGATGTATGTTTGAAAAACAACTTATTGGATGAGAGTCTTTATTCCCTTTGAACCCGAGTTCCTCTCTCTTGCCCTGTGTGTAGTTGAGGGTGCTGGCATCCAACTGAACAAGGGGAAGTACAAAGAAGCTCAGGAGGCTGATATCAGATCACAGTGCAGGGTAACAGCACATGATTCTGAAAAGGTGCATTTGCAGGTTAATTGGTGATTAAATAAAACCATGAGAGTGTTTCTTAGTGAATTCATGTCATTTTCAAAGTATTTTCAGCTGGATGGACTCTTGCCAAGCCTTCAAGCTTATGAAACAACGGTTCAGGGTTATTAAGAGCAAATACCCTAGAGAGATTAATCTGTGCTATCCCAATGGGTTGACCTTTCCCCAAAGACACAGCAATTTAATTATCTACTTTGAAAAGCACAATTATACTAAAATTCAAAACCTGATTTATAGACAGGTTTTATATTCTCATCTATAATGCATGTAAATAAGAGTTGGAGTACTTTTTCCGCAGGCTACGGAACATGTTTTGTAACTAAACAAATACCAAATAGCTCCTGATTTATAAAAATAGGAGTTAGTTTTGTAGCAATTTTTTCAAGTTATAGGTGTTTTGCATTCTGCCTTCATTCTCAGTTTGCATATTACCTGCACTCTTGTAAATAATCACATGTTTATATGTCCTGTAAACCCGTGAAATCTGACCTAAGTAGAACATCTATTAAAAACAAGATGATGTCATCTTCTATTCTCCAATTTATGATTCTGTATTTGATCTCATACACAAATAAAATAGCAACTCATTATAATACGATATTGAAATTTCAAACTGGCTTGTAATATAAACTTGAAATGAGATAAATTATGCTCTGAAGCAATCAACTTCAATATTTAATTAAAGACATATTTACCAGCCGGGCATTGGTGGTGCATGCCTTTAATCCCAGCACTTGGGAGGCAGAGTCAGGCGGATCTCTGTGAGTTCGAGGCCAGCCTGGGCTACCAAGTGAGCTCCAGGAAAGGCGCAAAGCTACACAGAGAAACCCTGTCTCGACAAAACCAAAAAACAACAACAACAACAAAAAAAACATATTTACCTTCTCTCACAACTCCACTGATAGTTAGAAGAGAAGAGACATATGAAAACACGCATGGCACACACATACAACACACACAATCATCCAAAACCAAAAACCTTACATAAGGGGCCTTTTTGTTTTGTGTTTTGTATATGTATTTTGGTTATTAAAACGGTAACACTGAACTGCATATATTTTTATTAAAATGGATTTGTGCATTTATTTTTGTGTGTGCACAGGGGGATGGTGCAGATGCATATCATAGCACATATTGAGGGCAGAGGACAACTTTTAGGAGTCAGTTTTTTCCCTCTCCCATGTGGATCCGAAGATTTGAACTCAGATCATCTAAGCAGCAAGTGGTTTTCCTTGATGCACTATCTTGCTGGCCTTGACCTACTACCCAAAGAATTCCTTGAAAAATCCTTTTTAGTTCCCATGATAGCATTCATGAGAATCAACAGGGATTATTTAACTGAGACTTAAAAATATAACTGTAGCTATTTTTGTTGAAATATAAATGTAAATTTAGGGCATTTTACTTTAGTTGAAACCTACCATAGAAATATGGAGAAACTGATAGAGGTGAGAAGAAGCAGGGGAGGAAGAGGAGACTAATTGTTTTTAGTGAATAAAGAGAAAGTCAAAAATTGGCTCAACTGAGACCAGGTGACAGGCATGTGTCCTCACAATCTAATGATGTATCTCAACAAGAAGGAAAATATGAAAAGAATGATTCCAGAAATCTATAAAAAAGAATCAATTTGCAAATGATAGATCCTAGTAGCTTTCTTTAAGCCAGAATTTGCTGTATATAACTACAGTCTTAGTGGATAGTGATTAGAAGACATTCAAGTTTCCTTTCTATGTGTTAATGTTGATTGCATCCACGTATTTTCTTTAATTCAGGTTTACACATGCACACACACACACACACACCACAAATACATGCTAGATTTTGTTGGAGAAAACATCCAGAAATACGAAGTAAGAAGTCATAATTTTGGTTCAATAAAATGTTTATATAGCTCTCAGTTGTTAATGTAAAAACAACACCATCAATTGCAGGGCTACACAGAGGCTGGGAAATGTTCTTGTCTCAAAGGGATAGTAAGTACAGTGGTGGAAATATTCTTCACATAAAAGTCTCTGTTTATTCAAGACATAGTCTGAAGAATATAGAATCAGTAGAGATTCCTGGAAAAAAGATAGAGCCAATTTTCTTCTTCATCTTCACCATATGAATAATATCAGTGATATCCAACCAATAGTTTGTGGAGTTTTCAAAAATTTTAACTTAATTCTACTCATTTTTATAGTTTTCTCTACAGGCATATGTGACTCCTATGCTTTCTTTCCTAATTTAAGATTTTAACATTGAAGGTAAGAAGTGGACAAATAAAAAACTTGAAGTCTAAAATAGTGGCCTATTTCCAAAGAGTTATTTATAATAATATATGTTTACTCTCCAACGTGTGAATGCATAATTTTATGGATACAAAGATAGACCAAAATCTCAATCATTCCAAATTGTTTAGATGTCAGAGTCCAGCTCCGACCTGTTGAAGGGTTCTTTGGGGGAGGAGAGAGGAATGAGGATGTATTAGATAGATATACAGACAGAGATGGAGAGAGAAAGAGAGACACAGGATAGTTTCGAGAGGGCCTGGGTCAATACCCAGCCACCCTACGTTTATTCTAAAGGGCTTTTTATACAATGCCAAGTGGCAAGGCAAATGTCCTCCCCCTTTCAAAATCAAAGCACAATGTACAGCCAAGTATAGACCCTTCAAAACACCTGGTAACCATGCCCGTGGCCAAATCATCCCATTATGTAGCCCTGCTGGGTAAAGCAAGCCCAGATTCTCTCACCCTGAGTAAGGTCTCACTAGAGAGCCTTTGTGGGCCCCCACATTTAGAGATGGGAAATTCAGGATATTCATATTTATTTCATGTGTTATTATCTGTGTTCTTGGACACCTTTTTCAGCATCTTAAGTCGAAAATGGCAGAGTCTACTCAATTGTAAAGGGACATTAGGGAGTTTGCCATAAACCCTGTTGAAACAGAGACATGATTTTAACTACTTTTGTCCCCCACCTGGAGCATTAATAGTGAAACCATGATGACATCCAAGTCTATGACCTCTTTTGTGGCAATGTCATTGTGGCAATAAAATAAACAAATGTGGTACTTGGAGAGAATTTGGTGTTTTACATGAGTTCCATGCAACTTTTTGCCTTCTTAACTGCCATTAGAAATACTTAATGTTGCTTCTGAAATAGTATAAACAGATCTTACTATGGTTTATAAAAATAAACCACAGTAAATAAAATTGAAGTCGCTAACGTCAATTTTAATGCTTCCATAAGAACAAATTAATTATAGTGAGCATCAGAGAACTTTAATCCCCCAAATCAGCACGATTTTGAGCATTAGAAGGGATAAACTAAATCTACTTGACCTTGAACTTTGCAGCATCCCCTCTGAATAGTCTACAGGAAAGCATAATTTTCTCTTCAGTTTCAATCACTCTCTTTAGTTGTTATGAATGATGTACAAACAGAAATAAAATCGAAATCAGAGTTTATTGAATTTCAGTTTTTGGAAACTATAAGCAAAGCAAAAAAAGAGTAAATGATAATAACAGAATAGAATATTCAGTATAACGCTCATGGCATAAACATAAAAATGGAAATTATAAGCTGTTTATTGGTGTGTAAATGGGAAATTAAGTTTGTTTAAATTTGCTAGAACAGGAAGTGTGGTTCAGAGAGACAATGGCAGCTGACAAACAGAATGAAGCTCCACATCTTACATGGAAAGTTGAGGAGAGGATATAGGTAATGGCAGGGATTTAATTGTTGGCAGGAAAACAAGAGACATTTACACATGTGTAAATGTAATAAGGAGCATAGACCTAAGAAAATTATCCTGTCTTATTGACTAAACAAATGAAAAGTTTGGTTTTGGCTTTGGTTTTGTTTCTGTTTTGAGACAGCCTCCCACCATGTAGTTTGGTGTGGCTGTGTTCCCTATTCCTGTATCTACCACCCAAGTACCAAGATTGCTGGGGTACATCATCATATATCACAATTTTTATCATTTGTTGCATTACTATTGCTAATAATAATAATAATTACTATTATTGTATGTGATGTAATGGTGTGATGATTTATGTATGTGATGTGATGGTGTGGTGGTGTCATGGTTTATATGTATGATTCCTTTTTTATGTTTGTGTGGATAATTTTCGTGTGTGTGTGTGTGTGTGTGTGTGTGTGTGTGTGTGAGTTAATGTGTGTGTGCAGTAGTGCCCATGTGGAGGTCAAAGGATAACTTTTAGGAGTTGGTTTCCTACTCGACCTTGGGGTCTGGAACTAGCTCAGATTATCAGGCTTGGGCAGCTAACACTTTTAGTCCCTGAACAACCCTACTAGAACACTTTTCTTCTTTTTTGATATAATTTTTATTTAAAAAATTTTCTTTCCTTTTACATACCAACCCTTGTTCCCCCTCCCTCCTCTTCTCTTGCTCCCTACCACCTACCCCCATCTTATCCCTATCCCTTCCTTATAGAGGGTAAGGCATCCCTTGGCTAATTAGCACATACTATCATACCATGTTGGGGCCGGACCTAGCCCCTCCCCTCTGCATCAAGGACACACTTTTCTTCTTAATGCTATATTTCTTTTTCAAAGTCACTTTATTGTCCAAACTTCACACATATTAGTTTTAGGATAAAACTTTTGAAGTTACAATATCATGAAAATTACTCTATTGTCCTAGGACATGAAATGATGGCCTTCTACAGTCACGGGACATTTTAACGGGCAGCTTGTCTAATCCTCTTTCAGATACATAAGTTCTCTCTACAATAATGTTTTAGCATAATTTTGATGACTTTCATAACAGGAAGTTCACTATGCTTTTGTAACATTCCAGCTTTGATCATGATTAGAGTTTTCATTATGCATCAAAAGTTTATAATTTCAACCCTGTGCATTTGTTCTTTGGTTAATTACTGATGAAACAATGATATCTGAGATATTGAGTATTAAAATATTAGAAATGAAACTTAGATTTTTCTTTTAAATCTCAAAAGTGTCAGTAAAATACATTTCTACAAATTATACCAGTTTGTTAACAATTCACTAAATCCCATTTAACCACTATAAATGAGCACCGTGGGATACATCAGTTTTGTTATTGGTGGAATCATTCTCCCCTGTTAGCAATAATAGGCCTCATTATTAAAGAGGACTATGATCCATGAAGAAGTGCCAACAGCTTATTTTAATTCAATAGAAAATTACCTCTATTATCACTTTCAGGATAAACAAAACAAATAAAGGGCTAATTTAAGTCTCCATATTGTTGGAAACATACAGACATTCATGGCGAATTTGTCATACTGGACATCTGTTTTATAAGCTCTTCTAATAATGGTATCAAGTTTAGAATTATCTTCAGTGTGAACCATGACAATCTATATTTCTTCTTCACTTTGAGTTTTTTGCTTGTTTTGTTTTTATCATCTTTGTTTATAATATTTTTTCCTCCCATTTATTTTTTATCCTAATAAAAATGCTGTATCAGCTACATTGTCACTTCAATAATTAATATCTGAAGATGATAAATATCTATGTTTTATGTATACAAATAAAATTCTAAACATGGAATAGACTATAAATTTGACA
>CABHPQ010152891.1:0-21209 GCA_902168405.1 Peromyscus aztecus | reverse complement strand
AAGAAATAATAAATTTGAACTCCACATCTTTCAATTCATCTCATTACTGTCTTTCACTTAGTGATCACCTATCTCTTGAAAAACTGAGGAACACTTTTTTGCTTGTATCTCATAAAAAGGAGTCCCCATGCTTTTTTAACTTAGAAACAAATGTCAAGACTTAAACTGATTTCAGAAGAAAAGAAAGTCTCAAAGAAGGCTGCCTGAAGCCATTATACAAAGGGTAAAATTCAATATTCTCTTTTCAGATGAATTATGTGTCTAAAACATACAGTTTGTTTGATTTACAATTTTTTCTTTTCTCAACAAACAGCATTTTGAAAATTTGAAGTAAGATATTCAACAAATTTTAATGAAATAAAAAATAAATAAGTAACTTCTGGCCTAATAATTTCTGATGCATTCAAACTTGTCATATTTGATGAGGCCTTTGATTTTTTCCCCATCTACTCCTGAAGGCCATGTGAATAAATGATTCAATGCTGGCTCCAACATTAATGTCTCAAATTGCTTCCACAGATAATTTCCTCTGTGGTGAAATCTTCTAGATACAATGCCCATGTAGTCAGAGGTTAAGCTAGGTCTATATTAAGGGGAATTCTGGCTACGAACAATGTGTTACACTGAGGCTATTGTGCATTTTTTAATTAAACATAATTCTCAAATTTTATGATATCCCTGGGGTACTATAAAACTTGGGTTTGTAATCACCAAGACAGACTACTTACCATATGGTTTTACATGGTAATTTGGCTTTGCAAGAGTTTTCCTTTAAGTATACATTTGTCAAATATGCTGAAAGGACACTATGAATTTTCTTGGTTTTAAAGAAAGAATGAGAAAGTTAATTAAACATTTTGAAATATCTTTATTTTTTTAAATAATCCCTGGTCCTAATTAATGGAATGCTCTAGAGGGCACTTAAGTGCAGGTAGACCTCAGTTGTAAATGCATTACAACTCTATTTTCCTCCCAGAAAGTAGAGTCTCAATCCATTTCCATCCTTATTAATTATAAACATCCACTATCCTTTGCTGAGGTTTTAACTGCACCAAAGCAGAGTTCTTGGCTTGTCAGTTATTAATAATGGCTCTGCTGTCTGCCTTTCAGCTGAGGCTTCAAACTGAGGTCCCATTCTATTGCCTCTAGTAGCTGCTGCAGGGGAATTAAAAAAAAATCTCACCATGTCTTTCTTCAAAGCCATGGGACAATCTCAGAGCCTTGTCCTTCATTTTCAAAAGATGTATATGGGGGCTGGGGTAAGCTGATACTTCATAGCTGAAGATACCAATTTGGCTTCCCTAGGCAGTGGTAACCCCAAGGTGATTTTAAAATTTGTCTTCATGATGTTTTGAAACTTGGTGTAATCTCATTTAATACTGCTTCCTGATACTGTCAGGAAAACAATCATATCTATGATACAAAGAAAAATGACTTCTGCTACACTTACATTTTGAAAACCCATAAAAGTTGTACCTTTCAAAAAGTTGTTAACTAGGTAAAAAAAAAAATGGAGCATAGAAGCTCCCATTAATGAGAGAATGGTTGTATGTTTAGTGTGCCATGTGAATGCTGAAACATTAGAAAGCAGAGAGAGACTTTGAGACGTGCAAGCATGGCCTCATTTGTTTAAAATCCAGATTTATTATTGACATACTACTTGAGTCATACATGTTATCCTTTTTAAAGTTATAATTTAATACTTTTCAAATATAAAAGCCAATGGAATGCACATATTTAAAAAAGTTAGTTATCATGTAGCATTTTCATCCTTTTTCTTTGACTGTGGTCTCATTTATGTGTGGAATATAAAAAATTCACCATTAGGAACAGAGAGTAAGTGATTATCATATTCCTGAAAATATTTGCTAAAAAAATTTATGTGTTTTCATTATCAAAAGTAAGTATGTGTCATAACTGGTATGATAATTGGCTTGATCTAGCAACTGTATGATGTATGTATAGACCAACATACTATGTTGCATGTCATAACTATATACAATAAAAAATTTGTCAATGTAATAAAGGGAGTAATTTTTAAAAAATGGAGTGAAAGAGCAATTACTAGAATAGCTCAAAACATACCTCTGTTGAATAAATGAAGAAAACCATACTCTTCAAGAATATAAATTTGTTTCAATTTTCTTAAGTTGACTACTGTAAGTGAGAAACGATGTTCTCACATGGTTTTATGACATGAAAAGGAAAAATTAAAGTAATTAACAACTCCATTTATTTCTGCACGTTAATAGTCAGAGGTAAATTTCACTAGAGCAGATTCTCATTTCCTTCTATTCTCCCAGGTACCAAACAGCACACCTGCAGCTGACACATACTGGATACTAAACGGCTGTTAAATGTACTCAAGCATGAATGAAAGAGATTTAGAGCTTTTATTTTTAAAGAGTACTCCTTCAAATAAAACTCTAAAGACAGAGACTCATAAAATCAAAGAATGATAGATTTCTTCAAACACTCGTTCCCTCAGGAAGCCACCACAATGTCTTTAAGGAGTCTCGGGAGAAAGCTATAGAGCGAAGTCAGCAGTTGTAGACCACCTCCTGTGGGCATCTACAGTAAGAGTGAGATCACTTTTCACTCATCTGTATCAAATAATATGTCACACTTTGTGTTTCCTCCTAGTAAAAATAAGAAATACTAAACATAACTTTCAAGTTTATAGAGCATCACATTTCAGCAAGCACTAAAGGAAAGAATGGGATTTCTTCTTTGGCATCTCTCTCTCTCTACTGTGACTTCAAAGAGGACAATCAGTCCAAATTCATGACTTCTGGCTACTGGGTTAAATTCTCTTGTGCTACTCTTGTGCAATAAATAACCTCTGTGTGATTTACATAAACAGGTTTATTGGGATCATATAAGGACAAGAGAATCTGAGGGAAGTATAGAGACATATAAGGTGCTGCCAATAGAGTTTTCTAGAATGGTGCTATTCTTGATTTGGAATTCATGAAGTGAACTGCATTATTCCAGCCTCTGATATTTAAACCAGATAGTCAAACTACAATTAGATGTTATCTATTTTCTAAGAACCAAACCAGTGATACCAAGCTGAAAGAAAGAATTTCCAAACCTTTTAGAATGATTTCTTCCAGGGATTGGAGAGAAGGAAAAGTACAAGGTCCCTCTATGTAACACTGGATCTCAGCAACCACAGTTGCAAGAATAACTACAAGAGACAAGTAGCTATATCCGGTACATCACAGTTCTTTTTAAAATTCCAGTGTACCAATCAAAGTGAGAGGCTGAATACAAACCTGTAAGATAAAGCTTTAAGAAGGTGGGGAGCTTTCTATGAAAACATATTTAAGGACACTTAGCATAGCAAAATAATTGTATTGTAAATATTTCATGCTGAGTTAGATTTTTCCAATATATGATCTCCCATGTGGAAATAAATTAGGAATTTTTGAAAGCTGCATGAATATTTTTCAAGCTACTAGGAGAAAAAAATGTATTAATAGAATCTAAAGACTCTGAACAATGAATAATTTCTAAAAACTGGTCTAATTCAGGACAAGCATATAAAAAGCCAACAGAAACTAGTCAGTTCAATAACTGAGTGAGAAGAAACAGATATCAATTGTGCTTGTAAATGGAAATGTAAAAAGTGTGCCTCTATAGACAAATACATTAGTGAATTGATGAAAATCCTCCATTCCAGAGATGGGAAATATTTTAGTAATGTTACTTACCGAGGTCATAAATAAGTATAATGCTATAAATATAACATATGAATAATAAGAAAAGTCCTGCTGCAAACAATTGTGAGACCTCTGATGATATCAAGTTATTTAATAAGGGAATAAAGATAAAAGTACATTTTTTCCAGAAGGCCACTGTTATAAGGGATGACACAAAATTATAATCACTGTTATATTCTCTCTGATGTATTATGATAAGGAGATATGCAGAATGGACTGATTAAATACATATGCACCAACTCACAGAATCTACAAAACAGATCAAGGTTAAAAATCACTTGGCTACATAGAAGTCACCAACATACTAACTAGAAAAAACACAAATATGAAGTTAGGTCATCTGAAGTCAGAGTCTATTCTTATAGACTATATCTCATCCCTCCAAAAAATAGATCAAAATATGATGCTGAATGTATGAAACAAAATACTTGTCACTCAAAATCCTAACTGCAATAAAATGTTGAACTTAATTACTCAAAAAGTGTACCTTTCACATATTCCAAAAAACTTATCTAAAATCTATACAATAATGAGTAAATTAAACAATAAATTTTCAAATATTTTCATTAAGTATACTTAGAATTAAGGATGCTGTGGTTTGCTGATGGTTTGAGAGGACACACAGAAGTTTCATGAATCAGGACCTCAGACCCCCCAACCTGCAATGTTAAGAGACACAGAGAACTTTACAGGAAGTAACCTACTGGGAGGTCACTGGGGACACTAACTGGCTTTTCATTGGATGAAGTTACCCCTCCTTCGGTCGCTGCTTTCTCCACTGCTTCCCATCTCTCCAAGAGCTTCATCTCCACACACCTCTTACCATAATGCCATCTGCGATAGCAAAACTAGCCCAGATCAATACTATGCTCTTGAGACTTTAGTAAACTTTTCTCCATTATATCTACATCTCATTACAGAAGTAGAGGAAAGACTAATAAGGGGTTCATTCTATAATAAATAAAAAGTCTATAATAAAGACTTCCATTTCTACTCTAATTCTAAAGTTTAAATTCTAAACTGAAGACAGAAAAGTTTGATGTCAGATTGTGTTGCCTAGTAATGTCAGAAGCTACACTCATGAAGTCTAACCAATGTGACTACTCAAACATGAACTGAACATGTATGACACCAATAGTCTTGCCAAAGTAGACAAGGAAAACCCATGAATCCCCTACCATACACAAAGAACTATAAGCAAATAAGAAGTGCTGAAAGTGGGAGAAATAGTTTTCTCCATGCAAGAACACACCATTTGATTATCTGATACCAAATGGTCAACCCTGAAAACATTGCAAGTAACACCGTGCAGACCAGGCAAGTTAGATTTAAGAATATATATGTATGTATATATATATATATATAATCCAGAAATAACAATTAGTGAAAAAAGAGGGCAGAGAGAGATAGAGAGAGAGAGAGAGAGAGAGAGAGAGAGAGAGAGAGAAAGAGAGAGAGAGAGGAAAGATAATGAAAGAGTTTGGAGGCAAGAAAGGAAAAGGGAAATATTATAACTATATTGTAATTTCAAAAGTAAAAGCAAAAATTTTAATTGGAGAAAAGAGTTAGAGGGGATTGGTGTGAAACACTAACTTCAAGGTTTGAGATAACTAATACACTCTTTTATTTATGACAACATTACCTGCACATTACAAAATCGAGGCTGTCAACATTTTTCCATAGAAGAGTAAAGGCCTATGGGCCTCCATCCTTCACTAGTA
This sequence comes from Peromyscus aztecus, assembly GCA_902168405.1. Taxonomy (NCBI): domain Eukaryota; kingdom Metazoa; phylum Chordata; class Mammalia; order Rodentia; family Cricetidae; genus Peromyscus; species Peromyscus aztecus. The sequence goes on along the minus strand of CABHPQ010152891.1, from coordinate 15,763 downwards.
TTTATACAGTGATCACTATTGTTGGGGGAGTGAGAAATTATTTCTTCAGTGTAGTAGCTATTAGTAATGTACACATACTCTGGTAAACAAACACTCAACCATACTCTTGTAAATAATCACAATGAAACTCTCTCTCTCTCTCTCTCTCTCTCTCTCTCTCTCTCTCTCTCTCACACACACACACACACACACACACACACACACACAAATAAATAGCATTATAGAGGAGCGGAAGATAGTTGGGAAGGAGTAAACAAGAGGAGAGGCAAAAAAGGATAATGGGATAAATATGGTTGACATATACAATGTATATGCATAAAAATGTCATAATGAAATTACATATATGTAATTAACGCATGCTAATTAAAACTTAAATAAATGGAAGTGTTTAGTGTCATTATGGTGCCTTAATCAATCTCAACCTGTAGTCCTGGCACCAAGAAATTACTAATAGGAAAGAGTGAAGGAACAGAGCACTCACTAGACTCTCAGAAGGGAGCAAGCCTCGTTTTTTGGCCCAGGTTTGTCATGTGGTGGAAGATTTTAAAACAAATGCACTATATGTCACCTTTTCATTATGCTTCTTCATTTGATTAACTTTTCTGTTCCCTTATTATTCATAAAGGCCTATAACACAAGAGGGGTAGTGGCAGAGTGTTTTAATATCTACATCTAGGAATACAAGATGAGGGAAGAATTATATGCACTATCTAGATTTGAAAATACTTTCATTTACCTGAATATTGTTTCCATTTATAAAGTTACAGTGATTACATCTGTTCAGGGATGCTATAGGAAGCAGTCTGATTCTTTTTTTTTTTTTTTGGTTTTTCGAGACAGGGTTTCTCTGTGTAGCTTTGCGCCTTTCCTGGAGCTCGGTCTGTAGACCAGGCTGGCCTTGAACTCACAAAGATCCGCCTGCCTCTGCCTCCCGAGTGCTGGGATTAAAGGCATGTGCCACCACCGCCCGGGCTTCTTAACAAGATTTTAATTTTAAAATATATCCATAAATCCCTTTAAAAAGTACTACCGTGTACTTTACTGGGTTGACTTGTCTAGCCTTAATAGGACAGGAGGTGCCTAGTCTTACTGCAACTTGATATGCCATGGCTGGCTGATAGAGAAAGGAGGGGGAGTGAATGGGAGGACAGATTTGGTGAAGGGTCTAGGAGGAGAACAGGGAGGTAGGGAGGGAGGGGAAATGTGATCAGACTGGAAATAATTAATTAATTAATTAATAAAAGAACTTCATCCTGCATAGGTAACTAATGCTGCTCCCAGAGGCTATGGATTTTTTCATGAAAATCCCAGTACCAGTTTGGTATAGCCAACTATGAATTGCTCTTCAGGGAGCCTCTGGGAGTTCCCAAAACAATATAGATTATTGCCTTTATTCTTAATCTCCCACTAGAAAAAAATGGTAACATCCTATTCTTGAAGTCACAACATACCTTAGATAAAAGACAGTGCAAAACCAAACTTCACGCAATATATGCCCACAGCTAAAATGATGCTGAATCTCCATGGGTGGGAAACTTACCACTTTCTGTTTGAATCTGAGTCCCTTTCTATTGGCAGGAATACATGTATGGTACTGTAAACCTGGTAAAAAGGCTATGACCAGGGAAGTCATAGGACCTAGTGAGGAATGTTCTATCAGTTATCTGTTAAAAGTTGTCAAGCTTCCTTCTAAATATGTTTATTAGTACACATAGTGTTGCTCTAAGTCTGGTCATTGAAGATTCTTTTGATAGTTGGAGCTAGTTAATTCACATACTCATAATTAATCAAAGTTCTAATAATATGTGACTACTAAATATTTAGCCCTAAGAAAGACATCAGTCATCCCTCTAAAGTCCAGGTAAAATCTCAGAAGACAGGGAAAAAAGAATATAAAAAGGCAGAGGATGTAGAGGAAGTCCATGAATAGCTACCTTTTGGATATGACATAGTTATTGCAATCATTAACATGCAGCAGCTGTGGCTAGCTGCATAAGACCTGCACACACACACACACACACACACACACACACACACACACACACACACGAAACATTACATAAAGCACAAGAGCCATACTAATCAGACTCAAGGAGTTATGTAGAGGAGGAAGAGATAGAAAGGGGAAAGAAGAAAGAGAGAAGAGATGAAATTAGGAGGGAATGTGTACAGATGTCTCATAGGATATGGATATGTTCTAAGTGTATTGTGCTCACATTTGAAATCACCAAAGAATGACCAAAAAATGAAAATAAAACAAAACATATGAAGGTAGGAAGGGGACTAGTTGTGATTAAGGAATCAGCAAATGGGAAGGAATAAAAGACAGGATAATAATGTAAGGGATAATGGAGAATATATCACAATACATGTATAAAATTATCCATTTATTTAAATTAAAAGAGTTTCATGTGACCAAAACATCTACATTTAAAATACAAACAAAAGTATAGGTAGGTAGACAATAAACAGATGGATGATAGATAGATAGATAGATGATAGATAGATAGATAGATAGATACATAGATACATAGATAGATACATAGACAGACAGACAGATAGATAGATAGATAGATAGATAGATAGATAGATAGATAGATAGATAGATAGATAGATAGGTAGGTAGGTAGATGAAAGATACACAGGTAACAAATACATAGATAGAAGATAGGTAGATGATAGATCATAGGTAGATGATAAGTAGATAGAGAGGCTGATACATAGATGACAGAGAAATGAGACACACAGAGAGAGATGACAAACAGGTGATAGACATATAGATAGAATACAATTCTCCAAGACTTGTAATCAGGAATTATAACTTAGATCTATAAACAACTAGATTTGGATATTATTTTTACCCTTAACTATATGTAGTGGTTTGGCTATGACTTTTCTAAAAAGTGAAGAAAATGCCTGTGACAGAAATTTAAAGAAGAGGGAGGGAAAATGAAAGAAATATATCATTGTGAAGTCAAACACAAAAGAATTGGAGCTTTGATTCCATGTTTCATTTCCAGAAAGAAAAGACAGAATGTGCTTTTAAGTTTCTTCCCTCTGGGTTCTCCGAAATAGAACACTGTAGTGAAATCAGGGGGTCACTCAAAAGAAGATGGTTTAGCTTCTAATTAACACTGGAGAATACCATGAGAGCACATGCTAATTAATCTTCTGTAGGGCTGCATGGCCTTTCTTTGTCATTTTTAATGAACATGTTAATGTTAATGTAAGGTAATATGTTTGTAACATGAATCAGAAATAAATGAAATGTGTGTGTCAAAATCAGGAATTTCTAAAAGTGGACACATTTGAACTACAGAAAAGTAGTGAAAAAAATTCATGCAAAGACTTGAGTAGAAATACTAATTTTTGTATTAATATAAAATAAAGAAAGTAAGCAACAGATTCAAATTGTGCGTGCCTTTCTGGTAAAGCCTTAATTTTAACACCACAGAACAGAGAGAACCTGACATGAAAGGACCTTAGGGCAATGTGACTCCCACTCCAGTTTGGTAGTTTGGAGGGTATTTTCACCAAATCCTCTGATAGGTGCATTGCCACAAAGTATCTTAGAAGCACCCTCCAAGTTGAGAGTGATAAAATTTACATGCTTGCTTACTAGAAAAATATTTTCCCCTGGGAATAGGTAGGGGATTTGCTTACAGATAAGCTGGGCCTAGGAAGGTAGCCAGATTGAATAGTTCAATTATATGCTCCTTCCAGATTCCGCAATATTTTTAATTGTGGTTCATTTTTTGGCAAGTTTGCCGATACTCCCATCATTACTTCCTCTCTGTTCTTCTGAGGGCAGTGAGGTTCCCCTGTTTAAGTGTCTCTCCACCACAAATAAAAACCCTCACATGAATTTGAAAACCTCCGTGGTCAAACCTTTAGCAAATGCTCCCGCTACCAGTCTGTCTGCCTTTAGATACAATTTGTCTGCTTATTTATTTATTGCTTTCATGCATTATTCTATTTGGCCTCCAACATTTTAAAATTACCTAAATATTTTACTATCATTAAAAATAGCTGGCGAGCTTAAAAAATGATAATATAAATATTGTTGCAAAGAGTTTTTCTAACAAAAGAAAAAAAAACAACTCCATTTGGTCTTATAAGGTTGAAATGTGACTGACTATAATAATTATACTTTTTCACTTGCAAAATAATTCATCTCCTGAGTAATCATTGCAGAGTATATGTTTTTAATAAGGGTAAATGTACAAAGCAACTCAGAAATGATAATGTGTACCCAATGATGCTTCTCATACATGGGAAGATGGTTGTTTTGCTTTGTACTGACAAGTGTATTTTAAACTGCCAATAACATTGAGAAAGCTCAAGTTAAAACTCCAGAAATGAAAGTATGTTGTGTTTTGAATAACATAATTGACACAGAGTGCTGTGGTCCTGCCATAGACTGTGTTTATGTCTTGGCACAAATGAGGGCATTGGACCATCAGATGAGTTTTACTCAAGTGGCCAGTCCTGAATAGCTCCAGTAGTCTTTATTTATACATAAAAAAACAAAACAAACACATATGTCCATACTAACAAAGAAGTTTTCCCCATCATCCAATGTTAACCTTCGGCAAAAACAAATATGTCAAATAAATTTTCTCCCAACTTTTACATCAAAACACCTTTAAACCAAGAACAACACATCATTTTGCTAGTTTAGACAAATATCGAGCCAGGTTCATGCTGGCTTTGCAAAATTAAAAGGTGATTGACATTGGCACACATTTTGAAGGACAACAAATTACAGAAATAGGGGTGATCTGCTTCTGATCCTCTCGGCTCTGAATCAGAACAGAGCCAAGGGTCTGAAGGGTCAGGTGGTATCCCCAGAAAAGATACTGGGAAGCATCAGGTCACAAAGAATTTTAGGGGAGGATGTTCGAGAAAAAAATGGGGTTTCCAGGAATGACTACATCTGTCCCATGCATGATTGACACAATGACACTAAAACTGCCAAAAGAATCATCAGTATTACCAGAGAAAAGAGAGGATGCAGGCCGAGCTATCTCGAAATGCACTGGTCTTTGCTGAGTGAGACTGTTCCCGAGGGCTTTTGCCTCATCTGGAGACCCATTGGTCAATCGCTTGTATACTGGTCTGAAACTAGGCCGCAGATCTCCCAACAACAGAGTCTAAGTAAAAAAGAGTTTTTGTTGATAGCATTTATTAAAAAGTGTCAAATTGTATGGTGAAGAAAGTTTACCTAGAAGTGGTAAAGATATCGTTTGGATGAGCTAACTATACAATTTAATTGCTCTATGATTTTGATTCACTGTCCCAATTCTGTCCTCTACTGTGAACCTATGTAAAATAAGTACAGTAATATTTGAAACACTGAGGCTTTGAGAGTATTATGAATATTAAATTGTAAGGCATGAGTAAATTATCAAATATATTGCCTGATTTATACAGATAATAAATAGTAGATGGTAACAATAATAAGCTAAACATATATTTCATCAATTATCTCCCCCACATATTTTACTCGATGTTGTGTATGACCTAAAATAAACAATTCTGTTACCAAAAACTAACAATTTATAAACACTTAATATGTAAAAAAAAAAAGTTCCCCCACATAAATCCCAGACCCTGATAAAAACCATAAATAACAGTCAGTATTTATATAATTATTTTATGTCTAAGTTGAGTCTGGTGTCTCATTCATGAGCACCATCTCATCCTATCATTGGGTTTCTCTTTAAGCAAGGAAATTTCTAGCAGTTAAGAGCATATATGCCTATTACCACAGTCTACAGGTTCTAACCCTTTTCATTGCATTGCTGTGCAACCTGAAGAGAAACATTTGAACTCTCTGTCAAACATTAACTGCATAGTATAATGAGAAATCCACAGAAGTCTGCTTAAATGGTAAAAGGTATTTATTAGGAAAGAAAACTGACTAAAGAGAATAGGAGAATCATTGAAGGATGAGGTACTGTCCGCTGATCTTTTGCCTGAGTCTGTCCACAGCATCCAAGCTCATGAGGGAGAGAAAGAGCGCTCCATGTGCCTCTCTTGTCTTAAGGGTAGCCCCGAGGCCGCGCCCAAGAGGCTGGTACTTCAAGGTCATAGGTAGAACAGTTACCTACCACATTTCTAGGGGCTGTACTTCAAGGTCATAGGTTAGAACAGATGTTCACTACAGCATAGGATTTCTGAAGGTATTTAGAGTATAATCTGGCATAAAATAAGACACTAATTCTTATTTCTTATAAATTAAAAGACTAGAGCCTGTACTGTGGTATATGCTCATAACCCAAGCTCTCAGGAGGCTAATGTGGAAGAACTGAGATTTCTAATCCCAATTTAGAACTACATGGTGAGACCTGAAGGACACAAATAAACTAATGAGTTATATAAACCCAGAATTTCTTCAAAACTTCAGATTCATATTGTGATTTATGCTAAGATTTATATTATGACCTTAACCTTTTCCACTTGCACATTTTTTTCATAATTATTTTCCATGTCACTATCTCTTGCCATTATTTTCACAAAACCGAGGGGAATATAAGGGTTGATTTGCCTCTGTATTTCTTATACTTGAATGTGTGTAAATGCTGTATCTACAATTTGCTGTGATTTAGATACAGTCGGCATAGTGTTTAAAGCATAAATTCCATGAGCATCAAATTAAATATATCAGGTTGAAGAAAATAGAACACTGTTGCCTTCCATCTGTAGCTTTGAATTAAATAATGTAAAGGGAAAGAATGTTATATATAACCAGATGTATCTAAAATTCTTGTTATTTTTCATGTCCCCGTGGATCTTCACCTTTTCCAATTTGATCTTAACCATCATTCCTTTCTCATGATAACAAATTCTATCTTCCTTGAGTTAGGGTTTTGTGAACAGTTAGAATGAAGGCTATCTCAGAGAAATCAAGAGATATGTGCAATTATAAGACAAAGGGTCGTGGTTGGGAAAAGACATTAGTATAATGTGGACAATGGTCAACTCATGCAAATTCATACTTAAAAACACATAGGTTTTAGCATCAAGATGCTACTAGCCCTATTTCCATTCCTGTCCGTAACTGTGATACAGGCCATAAGTCATTTTGTCATGTAACTTCCTTGCATAACATATACTTTTGTGACCCACTTCTCATTTTGTGTTAAAATACATTTTGGCATATGTCAGGTTATATCACTAATTATCTCTAGAAAAAAGATGCTGAACCATACTCCTATGAAAGTTTTCTTAAGGAGTTTACAAAAAGAACAAAGGGCCAAAATTTTCTGTCATAGAATTACACAGCCATATGTACATGACTCTAACTGCAATCCTAGTGTATCATTTCTTATATGCTGTGTCATCTTATCTACATAAAATATATGCAGAGCCATTAAAAATATAAAATATTTAAGAGTACATATTGATTTTGTGTACATATTTCTGCCCTCTCCTGAGAATTCTACTGATCTAGTAGTAAAAGTAGCATTAGATCAATAAAACAATAATTTGATTCACAAGGAACAAAGGAATGGAGAAAAATAGATAAAAGATTTTAAGATGTTTTCATAAGCAAGGAGGCAGATGGGGGGATGGAAAATGCTTTGCTGTGCAGGAGGCAGCGACAAGAGAAAGTTTCCCATAGTGAAAGATATATTTAAGACGTCATTTGACTTGCTCCTATAACCTCAATAACATAAGAACGTATGGATGCAATGTAAAACAGGGAAATCTGGTTAAAACATAGAGAATCGGGGGGGGGGGTCAATACTTTGCAAAACACATATATGAAAAGCAATGTTAAGTTTAGGGACAAATTAATATATGCATTTGCATCATTGATACTAGACTTAGCAAAAGACTCAACTTGAAAACAGACATAGAATATAAAGAGGAAGACAATCTTAAAGAAATATAAATTAAGTAGGGAGAGAGAAGAAGTATGAATCCACAACTTGTTTCTTCAAATGAAGCAGAAGATATTCCATTCATAACCCAAATAAAGGTACTATATATTTAACAAATAGCTTGTAAGCAAGAAACGACCCTTCAAAGTTAAAAACAGTGTCACTGAAATCCTGGTGCTGCTACTAAGGGCAGCGAGGATACTGGAAGATTCATAGAACACCCTCAAATCCAGTTTAAAGTCATTTTAACATGTTAAATGTTAAAAGTAATTTCATAGGTTTAATCAAGGGAATAAAAAATCTACCTAATAGATTAAAAAAGAGAACTATCATTCAACAGCAGTTCCCACAGTTAAAAGTGATGTCCTGGGTCAAAGCCCCAGATCTCCTACAGCGGAGTCAAGTTCCATTCTCAGCATTCACATGGTGGCACACAACTGTAACTCCAGTCCTAGGGTGAAACAACACCTTCTTCTGGCCTACATAGATACTAGGCATACACATGATACATGTGTAGACAAAACACCTGTACAATAAAATATTAATTAATTAAAAGATATCTCTTATGTTATGTTGAGAACATAAAAGATCAGGGGAATGGAAATATGGTCTTATAAGATTTCGTAGTAGGAACTGAAATTCTAAACCATGTGATCTTATTAAGTAATGAATGTAATTATATGCTGATTTTTAAATAGCATCTCTCTAGAACCTTCTGGCTCTAATATAATTCTCTCTCACTCTAGAAGTTCCTCACTTCAGCTAAATATTTTATCAACTACAACCTGTTTGACCAACTCTCAACTTCCTGTTCTATTATAAATTTCCATTTCTCTCCTTTTAGGGCTTTCCCAGAAACTCCCTGGGTTATACCAGCAGTTCTTTCCCATTAATGCTGCTGGCAGAGACACCCAAAATACTCCTGATTGATTGAAACCTGATTTGCTAGTCCCTCAACTTTCAGGAACACTAAATTCCTTTGCAAATTAAAAACAAACACAGCTGATCTATCTTATGTTTAATTTAGCCAAGCCCAGATTAAAGGAACTTCAAGCTCTTTGGGACCATCACGAACTTTACTGGGATGATAAAAAGGAGCCTGTCCTTACTGGCAGCAATGGCTCTTCTTTCAATGATTACTACAAATATATTATTAATTCTAAAATGGGAGGTTTTCAAAGTAGTTTCTGTTTTCATATTTATGTGTGTATTGGGAATCTAGAGACACAAAGTGATAACTAAATTGGAATATCTCCATAAGGAAGTCCACTAAAAGTAATGTTGCTTTTACTCAGGACATATTTTCACAAATTATTTTTGCTACAAAGTAATTTCAATGACTACATCGGACATTTTTCTTAAAGTAAGACATCTGCAGACCAAATGATTTAATGGTTCTAATTATATCTACTTAACAAAAATACTGAGAACACATATATTCACAGACCTCAAGCATAAGAATAGTTCTTTGCTCATTTTGCCCTTTTCTTTTTTTCCAGAATAACATCTTTCAGATTTGGTTCAAGGTAGACTTTATTCTATTCATACTTTGTCCACTGTTGCTTATGGAAGATCGGAAACCTCCTGAGCAACTCCAGGGCTCTCTTAAAGGGAAACTTTCTTACAAAGGTTCCAAAGAAGCCTCCAAATAGACGATTTCAGCATTTCATCATATATTGTATCCTCTCACATTAACCCATTTTTAAGTATCACTCAGGCTTGATACTGATACAGCAGACTATCTGTCATTTTGACCTAGAGCCCACAGAAATAGGCTTTAAAATATTTCATCACAAATATTTACTGACAAAGGGGTCATGTGACCTACTTATAACTGAAACACACACACACACACACACACACACACACACACACACACAATGTACACAGACATCTGAGATGAAGGATATGTAAACCCATCAAATTGCAATAAAGTAAGAGAATCTTTGAAACAACTGAACAGATTAGAACACCAGTCACAAACTGGTCCTGACTTTTGACTTGGGTGTCTATTGTTTGCTATCAGGCTTGAGACTCTTCTCTTTGGTTGGGGAAACTTTGTAGTTAGGAACAACAAACTTACCAGGGTTCTTGTATTTTCTCTGATCAGAGGCAGGAATCTAATCTCATTAGTTCTCATGTTAGGAATCAAGTCAAGACAGGAGATGGTGGGAAGCAGAGGCAAACAGATCTCTCTGAGTTTAAGGCAAGCCTGGTCTACAGAACAAGTTCTAGGATAGCCAGGGCTACACAAACACTGTCTTGAAATACCAAAAAAAGAAAACCAAATAAAATAATTGAGTATATGTTGGAATATATTGCTGGCTGGTTAGAGGTTGATGTCTGCCATAGCCTGTCAGCTTTTTCTACGCTCAGCAATATGGAAACTCCCTCCCTCCCACCCACCAATGCTTCCTACTCTCTATATAGCTTTATCTGGAGGAAAAATTCCTGGGATTGGAGGACTGACCTTATCTGAAAGCTGTCTCTAAACCAGGTGCCTTTCTCTAAGCCAGATGCCTAACTTACCTTTAGCTTGCTTGGGCATAGTTCCCTAATAGAATGCTCCCTGGCTACACGTATGATCACTAAGACTTGTGCTGGGAGTCTTATGATAGGAGCATGCTACATAATATAATGCAAATTGTAATTTGTCCCCAGGCTCCCCAATCTTATACATTCCTTATATTCTGGAATAAAGTGAAGCTGATTCACTAAAATCTCTCTCCCAGAAGGCTGTATCTGTTCATGCTCATGGGCTACATACAAAGCTTTCTGTCACCCCTTCTTCCTGTTTCCTCTCTCAGACTGATGGCCCCACAAGTATCCATTTTGATAATGTTTTCTATCTATCATCTATCTATCTATGTGGGGATATTGTGTTCCACAAAATATTGTGTATGCTAATAAACTTATCTGGGGTCAGAGAACAGGACAGCCACAATATTAAACATGAGGATAAGCAGTGGTAGCATACGCCTTTAATCCTAGCATTCCAGAGACAGAAATCCCTCTGGATCTCTATGAGTTCAAGGCCACATTGGAAACGGCCAGGCGTGGTGACATACGCCTTTAATCCCAGTAAACCAGCCTTTAATCCCAGGGAGTGGTGGTAGAGAGCTGAAAGGTATATAAGGCGTGAAGAAACTCGAGGCATTTGGCCTGGGTAGGCATTTTGGCCTGGAGAAGCATTTGGGCTGGTCAATCATTCAGGCTTCTAGCAGCAGTTCAGCTGAGAGTCATTCGGATATGAGGACATAGAGGCTTCCAGTCTGAGGAAGCAAGACCAGCTGAGAAGTTTGCCAGGTGAGGTTAGCTGTGGCTCGTTCTGTCTCTCTGACCTTCCAGTGTTCACCCCAAGAACCAGCCTCAGGTGTGATTTTATTAATAAGACTCATGCTACATATCTATCTATCTATCTGTCTATCTATCTATCTATCTATCTATCTATCTATCTATCTATCATCTATTTACCATCTACTTATTTATCTATCATCTATTTATCTAGCTACCATCTATCTATCACTTGCTTTTTATTCTTTTACAATTTCTTGCTGTAGACCCAATGGACTCATTAATTCAATAATACCCACATATCAAGTATAAGTTGATAAAATATATCCATTCAGAATCTTGCTCTGAGCAGCAAGGTGAAGTCATATGAACATCATGCTCACTATTTAGTAGTCCCAAGAAATACTGTCAGAGCATAAAAGAATGAGCAGCTCACAATTACCATAATGTAGCTCACTATTTTCTAAAGAAATACCACATTTCCTTGATTATTTTGTTGAAATAACATACACATAACATAAGATTAAACATCTTTACCATGTTTAAGTGTGCAGTAGAGTGCGATTTAAGGAATTCACAATGCTGCATAAGCAACACCAGTATATCTCACAGCCCTTTCCACAGTAGAAAATTCACACTAGCAACTTCCATCCTTCACCACTGCTGCTTGGTTTTGATGAAATATTTCCTAAATGGAACCTATTACTGATTTTCGTTATTTGACTGGCTTATTACACTAAGACCGGTTTTGTCAAGCCCATGTGCAGCATATGTCAGAATTTCCAATCCTCTGGGAGATTAGTTTTTACATATATAATACACTTACTTTCATCACTTCCCAAATGCTCCCATTGATTTGAACTATTGTTATTTAATCGTTATTTTAAATCTTTTTAATAGGGTTGCAAAGAACATGGATGCACATATATATTTTAGGATATTTCTTTCAATTCTTTTGAGGAAAAAACCAGAGATGGAATATCTAGTTCATATAATAACTCAATTTAATTTTGGATGTAACATCCATACTGTGTTCTGAAGTAGCTGTACAATTTCACTTCCAGTCATCAGAGGGGAAGGGTTCCAATATCTTGGCATCATTGTCAACACTTGGCACATTCTGGTTGTCGTTGAGTGTATGCATCTGAAGGAATGTGAGGTGACATCTTAGTTTTAGTATGATTATCGCTTCTGTAATAGTTAGTGGCATTAACTGTACTTTCATATATTTATAGACCAGTTATTGACCCTGGGAGAAATGTCAGTTCTAGTCTGCTTCCCATTGTTAAACAGATTTTATTTGTTGTTGCTGTTGCATATTTTAGTTCTCTATTTTTATATGAGTATAATTTTCAGAAATATAATTTGCAAATACTTTCTACTATGCTATTGATTGGGATGTTTTTCCTCTATTTCTTATATTTATATTTACAGGGCTTACATGTTGTAAAATTTTATGAAGCTATATAAGTTGTGTACACACACACACACACACACACACACACACACACACAGAATTCTTCCCTTTGTTTTTGTGACATATGCACAAAATTATTGCCGAGACTTCAGTCATGATAAGTTTATTTTATATTTTCCCCTAAGACTTTCATGGTTAGCTCTTTATTTAGAACATTGGTATATTTTGAAGGTTTTATTTACGTTTCATTTTAGTTATTATGCTTTTATACATTTTAGCTTTAGTATGTCTTTAGAGAATGACATGCTCTTCTGTTTTCTTCACACATTATTTTCTTGACTTTTTCCAGCCCTTCCTTCACTCTTTCATCATGTTAAAATTGTATTTTAAGATCTTTGCCTGGGAGATTGGCGATCATCACCTATTTTGCAGTGATATTTCCTTATTGATTTATTATTTTTTTCTCTTTTGAATGAGGCATACATAGATTTCTCTTATTTATTTCTTCTTGTCTTTATTAATTTATTTTCTTTCAATTATAGATTTTCATGCTGTTGCCCATCTTGCCTTCAAATTCATATGCTCCTCACTCAGCCTACTAATGGCTGGGATAACAGATGTGTGCCACCATGACCGAACTTACTTCTTTTTTTATGTTGTCTGTGATTCATTTTGTTAAAAATAGACATTGAAGTCAAATAGAGTAACTCTGGAAATTAGATCTCTTCCTGAAGGTTTGGTTTGTTTCTTATTGTTTATAGTTTCAAGATACCTCTGCAGAGAGACACAAGACCATCCTGGAACATAAACCTAAGCTTTTCTGAGATTTCTTCTGAACTTTTGCATGGATGCACCTAGTGTTTTCTCACAATCCTTGCAGGCACAACGTATTTTAATATACTGGTCTTTTCATATGTGGCTCCAAAACATGGAAATGAAAAATGAGTTGGGGTAGGAATGGTGTACACCTTTCAAGTACCCTGCAAATCTTTTAGGTCTCTTGGGTGGGGGAAGAAGGGCTCATCTTAAAATCAGGAGGAAGGACAAAAGCAATTTGTCTCTTTGCACTTCTATGAAGAGAAGCAGTGATCAGCAGTAAGCAAACAGGTTATTGATACATTTGAGGATGCTTGCAGCTCTTCCTGGCAGGCATGAGCAAACTTTGTCAGAAATACTCGTATAGATGTTACCACAAAGCTAGGTTGAAAGGACCCCAAATTTGCATCATTACTTTCTAAGTCTTCTTCTGGAAGTTGCAAGCCTTCAATAGACCCCAGAGTTATGTAATAGTAATATCAGCTAGAGCCTTAGAGGGAAGTGTCATCTAGGGGAAAGAGACAACTCCTTTCCCACCATCTTCCCAGAATTCTCTACCACACATAGTATTTCATCTAGACATTTAAAGACATATAAATATATTTCTATTAAACCATGAGTAGAAATGGCCATTTCCAGGATAGAAGAATCAAAGGTCATTTAGTATTCTTAAAAAGTACATAGTAGTCAGGAATTATTTTTCATGATCTTAATTTTATGTGGAATATCTTACCTATATTTCTGCCCTTCATGTTAGTGAGAGAAGTTATTTTTAACACCGATTTCCCTTTGTGCTTAATTAAATATGGTAATGACATAATCATGTGACTTTGTAACTTCAGCTCCTAGCTTTCATTATTCATTGTTATAAACATGCAATTTATAAATGGAAATGCAGGCTTGTTACGTGGTTGTTCAGTGAAGCACATGCTCTCAGAGGTAAGGCACAGTATTTTCTCCTCTGTATCAGTTCCTCTCTTTCATACCCGTGCCTGAGATTCTGGCAAATTTCATCAGGGAGTTAGGAAACTAAAATTAGGCTTGGGTGGGGGTCCTGGATCCAGAACTACCTTGGAGACCTGAGTCATTGAATTACACTGAACTAAAGATGTTTTAGTTTTACACTCTTTCAGTCAGACTAATTTTAAAGTACATGCTCTCCATTTCCGGCAATTTAAATATTTAGTTCCATTTGTGAATACATTTAAGGGAAAATCATTGAGAAGCTTTTGCAGTTAATGGCACAGAGAAATATCAATCACTTTTAAGAGATGTGATGACTGAAGTTTTAAGTCGGGACAGCGGTGTCATTCCAGGAGCCACAGACAAGTCTCTGAAGGATTAGGACTTAGGTTCTAATTTGCAAACAGGGTTTATGTTCAGATTAGGATTTGAATCCAGTTTCCCTTTATGGATTTAGGGAAAGCTTTTTATTCATCACTCATCCTGAATAGTGGCTGACATCTACGTGGATGAAACAAGAGATATATTTTATTCAATAAACTCAGACAAATGCAAACTTCATGTGAGATTCTGGCCATAAATTGTTTTTTCAAAAGGTATATTATTGTGGATTCAGTGCATAGGGTTCTTTTGGAGTGTAAGTATCAGAAATTAAGGGTGTCTTTTTAAACTGTTTTGGGGAGATTTTTTTAATCAGATCTTTTAATTGTGTTTGTGTAAGTGTATATACATACACAGCTAGATCATTAAATAATTGAACACCAGAAAAAAATGCATCTATGAAGTATAATTTCATGTACATGCTGATTTAGCTATTACTAATATTCATTTGGTACTTTATTGATCAATGGAGTAAGGATGGAAAAATGAGATGCATAAACACAGATGAGAAAAGAATAGGTTGTTGTATTTAGAAATAGGACATGGCAGATGATTGGAATTAACTTTTCTGAAATTCTCAGCCCTGCATGACATATGAGTTCCAATTCCCTCAAAGATTTATAAATATCTGTGACTTCCCAGGATCTTTTACTCAGTTGAAAACCTGTGTTCCCTTCATGCATATAACAGGTCAAGAAACATACCAGAAGACACTTAATGGTCAGTATTATATGAATCTTGACTTACTGGCAGAACTTAGTGATCTTTGCAGGCCAGCTATGCAAACCACCACTGATAGACACTTAGTTTATCTCCAATTAAATTATTGAATATGCCAACCAACTGCATTTATTATAGCACAAGAGTTTTAGCACACTGGTAAGTTCAAACTTCTGTAAGTTACATAAGCTTATGGCACAAAAGCCTGAACTCACACCAGAGGTCAGAATTTCCCGAGAGTTGCTCAAGAGTAAATATGCGATTTGTCCCCGTGCTTTATCCA
>CABHPQ010152890.1:0-26056 GCA_902168405.1 Peromyscus aztecus | reverse complement strand
CAGAAGATAAAGAAAAGTATTATGAACAATGCTTGAAAAATAGAACTTAGAAATCATTGAAAACTCAAAATTGCAAGAACCTTTCAGAGCTGTACAGTACTCCACATCGGCTCTGGGCATGAGACCATCTTTTAGGACTGCTTGCCAGAATAAAGGAAAACCAGAAACACATCTGTTTTGTCACAGGTGAGACCAAGTACTTTGTTGCTAATGTGGCCTTTGTGAAACATCTCAAAGCATGGTTTCTAAATGGTGCAGATGGCTGGGCAGTGGTGGTGCACGCCTTTAATCGCAGCACTAGGGAGGCAGAGGCAGGCGGATCTCCGTGAGTTCGAAGCTGGCCTAGTCTACAGAGTGAGATCCAGGGAGGCACCAAAACTACACAGGGTTTTTCTTGAACAACAACAACAAAAACAAAAGAAATGGTGCAAATGATAAAGCCCATTGGTAAGTGCTATGTCCAACAGCTGAAGGAGTTTAAGCAGAGGATTTTAGTGTCAGTCACCAAAGAGGGTGGGAGTGGAACTTCCAGAAGATGAAGAAGAAAGAAAGAAAAAAAGAGGAGGAAAAGAAAAAAAGAGGAGAAAAAGACAAAATTTCTGCAAAATTATGGAAAGACATTTTGGAACTAAAGGTGGAAAAGATAGTCATATCAGACTTATTGGTAACTTCCCCATGCTGTATGTCCCAGGCACGTATGCATGGACAGCAAACATGGGAAGAGTCACGCCTTAAGGGACCAATCAGCAGTGACTCACATGGCGGCAAAGAGACACCTGTGGGTACATCCCAACCACTCTATTTCTGAGGCACATCTGGGAAGGGTCTGCTCATCTTGCTGTGTGAACCTGTAGTTGTGGCTTCTGCTTTCAGTCTGCAAGATCTCCAGACATGCTAACAGCATTCAGAGGATGATCAGACTTGGTCTAAGATGATCCCTGCTGCTGTAACTGAAGAGATGCTGCTCCCAGAAGGACATGAAAGAGAACAACTTCATCAGAAGAACCATGTAGCCACATCTTCAATACTTACCTTCTTTTCTTCTATTTTATGGGATTTTTTGGTTTATTTTTGTTAACATTTTAAAAAGTTTGTAACATGATAACTAGGGAAGAAAAGGGTTTTTTTCTCCTTAGGTATTAAAGAAAAACTAGGAATGCCTTTTCTGGTTTTGCCTCAGCTTATTTGAACAGGTTAGTAGAACATTTGGTGTAGGAAGATAACCTATTGTTGACTTCATGGTCGATAGCAAGCTGGATTCCTCAGTGGACTGAGTCTTGCCACTGAAGTGTTCTGAGATATATCTTGATGTTTAAAAGAAAAAAAAAAGTTAAAATGCCGAGTTCATCTTCTAGGATCCCCCTTTCAAAGTTTCCATCTTCTCCAGTTATTTCTAAATGCACTAATCTTAGAAATAAGTGTGTAAGCTGAATCAACTTGATAGAAAGCAATCCTCACAGGGCTTGTTGCCTCAAAGAAGCACTGAGGAACAAAGCCTTAACCCTCCCTAGGAAAGCCAACCCAGCAGTAGCTAGCTAAGACTCACGGATGGAAATGCAGTTCCCAGGTCACATCTGCCTAAAAGGTAAACACACTCAAGATGGTAAGAAAAGAAACAGCATAGGGCTGAGCAAAAGGCTGGAATAGATGTGATTTATTACCAGCTAAGAAACTAACATCTGTATTAAATATGCATTTCTAATACTTAGTGGAGACACTCTGTGCAGAAAGCCTCTGAGCACCTGATCTAGTTATCTAAGGACTACTACATGTCTCAGACAGCACGGTGTGGTGGCGCATGCTGTAATCCCAGAGTTTAGAGAGACTAAGGCAAGGAGAGTCAGGAGTTCCAGGACAGCTTGAGCTTCATAGGGAAACTCTCAAAATTAAAATAACAAAACAGCCTCTTAAAGAACATTCAGTACAATTTTTGACAAATAATTAATCATTGCAGTTCAGCCTTGATCTATATTAACAAGTATTTTTCACGTAATACTCTGAAATGAAAGGTGCATGCTTTAACAGCTTTGATTTATTTTATAGAGGAAGAACCCAAATAAATTAGGTCCACTTAAGCAGAATCTGTAAAGTCCTTCCTTAGAATGCTTTTACATTTAGGGTTAAAGTATGAACAGATTAAGGGAAGATTCATGGGGAACTATATGAAGAGTTTAATTTAGAACCTAAGAATGGTGTTTGTGTCAAGAATGTTCCAAATGTTCATGGAATCAAAGAATATAAAGGATGTACAACTGTTTCCCATGGGCATTCAGTTCTCTAGTTCTGTGAATTTTCTGGTTTGTGTGGCTTAAAAAGCCCAGGTGTTAGGCCTACAGGGTGTTTAAATTTTCACAACAGGTAAATGTGCACTTGGGACTGGATGGCTGGTTGAACAAATGTATTTATCTAGTTTTTTTTTTTTTTTTTAATTAATTTATTTATTTATTATGTATACAGTATTCTGCCTGCACGTATGTCTGCAGGCCAGAAGAGGGCACCAGATCTCACCACAGATGGCTGTGAGCCACCATGTGGTTGCTGGGAATTGAACTCAGGACCTCTGGAAGAGCAGTCAATGCTCTTAACCTCTGAGCCATCTCTCCAGCCCCTATTTATCTAGTTTTAACAACAAGATTTGAATGTTTCCTAAAAAATACTTTGTAAATAAATAGAGTAACTGTAAGTGAAGCCTGGATTTCAGATAGCTTGAGCTACTGTGGCTAGAATACAACCTCTTGGTTTTGATGAGATGAACATAGAGATACTTTATATCTTTATTTGGGGAGGGAAAAAAAAGGTGTAGAATTTCTGATACTGAATGTGAAGTAGGGGATAAAATCCTTGGGAATGCTGTGTGCCAGGTTAAAATATATTTTGTTAAGGAAAAGCATTGTTCGTGTGTGATGTGTACCAGTAGTTTGCTAGTTTATATTATGTATGCTCATGATGGGGTTTGTTTCTTCTTCTTTGTGGCACATAGGTCCTGATGTCTCTTCATGAAATGTTTCCAGCGGTACATGCAGCAGAAATGGCCGTCAAGCGTAACCCACACTCATGGGAGTCTTGGCAAACTTTAGGTCGTGCTCAGCTTGGATTAGGAGAGATAGTGCTGGTAAAGAAATGTGATTGTTATAATGCTCAGATTTAATTATATTTTGATTTTTAAAATATGTTTTCTTCCAGGCGCATGTTGTATATTGAGCATACCCCTTCCTGCCTCTTCTTGTTTTCCTGTATTCTCTCTACCCTCCTTTTTCTCGATTACCCCACCTGTTAGTCTTTATTTTTTCCCTACACAAATTTACTTTTATTTTCATTAATGTCTACATAGATGACTTTATGTGATTATATAAAATCTAGGAACAATAGGGGAGAGAAAATATGTGATGTTTGTCTTTCTGAGGCTGGCTTAATGCCCTTAATATGATTGTTTCCAGGCACATTCATTTTCCTAAGAAGAATATAACTTCATTCTTTATAGCTTAAAAAATGCAGTACACACACACACACATACACACACACACACATACATACACATACACACACACACACACCAGTTTCCTTGTTCTGTTGTTGGACACCTGGGTTGTTTCCTGCTTAGCTGTTGTGAATGGTGTTGCATAAATATTGATGTGTAAGTATCTCTGTGATGTGTCTACTTGGTGTCCTTGAGTACCCAGGAGTGCTGTAGCTGGATCAGAGCTGGGTCAAATGATAGATCAATTTCTAGTTTGTTTGTTTTTCCCCTAAAAAACCTCTATGCTTTTCATGAAAGAATCACTGAGTATTGATTTGTGTTCTCTCATTCCTAATGAGGCCGAACATTCTTTCATGTTTATTGGCCATTTGTGTTTTATCGTTTTCTTTTTTTTAACTTTATTTATTTGTTTGTTTGCTTGCTTTTGGTTTTTCTTTTTTAAAGGTTTTATTATTTATTTATATTTTATTTTGTGTGCATGGTGTTTTGTCATGGGTGTCAGGTCCTCTGGAACTGGAGTTACAGACAGCTGTGAGCTGCCATGTGGGTGCTGGGAATTGAACCACGGTCCTCCGGAAGAGCAGTCAGTGCTTTTAACCACTGAGCCATCTCTCCTGCCCCCTGTTTTTATCTTTTTCTAATTTGACATTTTAAAAATTAAAATGTGATTACATCATTTTCTTCTTTCTTTCCTCCAACCCCTCCTATATCCCTCTACTTGCTCCTTCTCAAATTCATGGCCTCTTCTTCTTTGTTATTGTATCTTTGTGCGTTATATGTAAATTCACAAGTATATCAATATAACCTGCTCAGTCCGTTTAGTGTTAATATGATTTCAGGGCTGACCATTGGTATCAGATAGCCAGTTAGGGTGCTCATCCCTGGAGATGACTATTTCTCCCACTTTCAGGATTCTTTATTTTTCTGTAGTTCTCTTTCTAGTGGTGGGGCCCTGTGAGCTTGACCCCTTCCTTCCAGTTACCATGTCAATTGGTGTTGTACTTGGTCTTGGGTAGGCATCCATATTGTTGAGGTATAATGGGTGAAGCTTTTCTGTCCTTTCTAGGAAATACAGTCTCACAACCGATTTCCTAGTCCTATGGCCCTTAGTCTCTTGTCCCCCTCTTCCTTGATGGCCCCTGGGTCTTAGTGTCAGAAGTTGTGTTGTGGCTATATATTGAGTCTGGGAACCTAATTATCAGTGGTTCCATGCATTTTGACCAGTTGTGGTTTTCTGTAATGGTTTCCATCTGTTGCAGGGAGAAGTTTTTTTGATGAATGGTGAGAGCTAACTTACTGTGGACATAAGAATACATATTTAAAGTGCAGTTATGAATTGTGTTGATTTACTAAAGTAGTAGTAGCAGTAGCAGTAGTAGTAGTAGTAGTAGTAGTATTAGGTTCTCCTCTAAGATCTATGACCTCATTAGCCCCAGGAGTTGACTAGGTTTCCAGTACCAGGTATCATTTCCTTCCCATTGAGCTGGCCTTAAACCCTATTAGATAGCCATTGGTTACCACCAAGATATGAGTACCATTATTGCACCCTTAAGGATAGTATGCCATGCTGGTCCTTGTTGTGGTTCAGAGTCATCACAGCTAGATAGGACTTTCAGTTACTTCCCCTCCTTGGCAAGTTATTTGGTACCTTCCAGTGCTAGGAAGGCTTATCCTTGGGAGAAGACTTTTGAGTCAGATCTAGCTCAGACCTGAGTCCTATATCTGAAGTGCATGATTTCTTTAGCAATAGGGACTTAACATTCCACCTCTGAGAGGCAGCCAAAGGAAACATCAATTGCCTATAATGTTTGGGAGTTTCTTGGACTACCTTGACCAACGTCTTGAAAGGGGGTTTCTCTGCCTGGTACTGAAGTTTTTCTTACAGTCTATGGCTCTTGCAGGGAGCATTATTAGCCTGACTGGCATAACACTCTTTAAACCATATATGTACATGTATACAAATACACTAACATGCCTTATCTATAAATTTAGGTACATAAAAGTAATTCCTCAAGGACATTCCTTCAAACATCCTTAGTGCTACTGTCCCTTCTTCCCGCTCCTCTCCCCCATTTCCGTTTCATATCAGTGTATCCTGCTGTTCCTCTCTCTGGAAAGTACTTAAGGAAATACAGATACCTAGTGGAATGGGAGAGTGAGAAAGCAGGAGGTCAAGAGCGAAGCAGAGAGGGCAAGCAAGGCTTGTCAGGAGAACGCTAGTTTAGGGGGACAGGATAAAAGAGTGAGAACATGGAAGACAATGAATGGCCCAGTAAGGAAAAAAAAAAAAAGCTATGAAAGAATGGGATTACTGAGATATTTAAGATTTATTGGAGAAGTTGGAAAGGAAAGGAGAGTAGGAAAACGCGTAGGTAGCTCTTTATCAACAGTGGTTCAGTTCATTCATGTGGCCCTTAACTGCTAGTGCTAAAATTAGCTTGGGCCTGCCTTTACAGGTGTGGCATATGGCATTATCACCTTTGGAATTTTTGTGTCAGTATGTGATACTACATACTGCCTACCTAAAAGTCTTAATTCTCTGATGTTTTCTCAGTCTCATTTGAGTTAGTGGCTTTAATACTGTGATCATTGTTGCACTAGACATTTCATTTGCACAGCTTGGCATTTCTTTGCATCTGTGTACTACTGTTTTGTATACAATAACTTTGTAACACATACTGGAAATCAGGAAGTGTGATGCTGTGGCTTTGTCCTTTCTCAAAATTGATTTGGTGAGGTGTTTTGTAGTCCTGTATTAATTCCAGAATTTCATTTTCTGTCTCTATTAAAATGCTATTGTATGTATTGTAGTTTCGCGGTGGGTAGTAGAAGCGTTTTATTGGCATTAAGTTTTCCAACCACAAGCATGAGATACCGAACTATTAGTTTGTGTCTCTGACTTCCTTTAGCTACTTCTGCGGCCTCAGTTTGGAAGTCTTCGCCCTCCAGCAGCTGCTGTTCTGTGAGTGCCTCCTCCCATCTTCTGTCACCTAGTTCTCAGTGTGGAGAGGCATAATCCAGCTTTGCATGTTGATTTCATACACTGCAGCTTTTTGGAGGTTTTTATTACTCTTCGTAGATTTTTGTTTTTTGTTATTGTTCTTTTTTTTTTCTTCTTTTTTTGTGACTGAAAGTCATATTTTGTCCAGGCTAGCCTTGACTTCCTTGGTACAAGTCATCCTCCTGCTTCAGCTTCCTGAGTAAGCTAGGACTCAGGCACTTGCTCCTGTGACTGGCAGTTCTGACAGTCATCTTGTGCAGTTTGTAGAGTCTTTTCTAAGTAAGATTATGTCATCTGCAAATGGGGGTAATTTTACTTCTTCCTCCCCATTTGGATGATTTATATTCTTTCCTAATTCTCTGGCTAGAACTTACTGTTCAGTTGCGAATATAAATGGGAAGAACATACCAATTGTTGTCTAATACCAAATGATCAGCCCTGAAAACACACACAAGTAACATTCTACAGACTGAGCAGGGTGTGTTCAGGAATATCTGCATACATATGTGCATGCAATAACCTGAATGAAAAAAGAGGCCTTGGATCTGAAAGAGAGCACGGGGGAGCAGATGAGAGCATTTAGAGGGAGGGTGTGGAAGGGAGAAGTGATGTAACTATATTATAATCTCCAAAATAAAATTAAAAAAAGAAATGGGAAGATCTGGCCTTCCTCTGATCTTGCAGGAAATCGCCCAGTTTTTTTTACTGTGGAGTGTGATATTGGTCTTGGGTGTTGTATTGCATGGCTTTTATTTCCATGTGTTCCTAGATTGTTGACTTTTTCATCACAAAAAGATACTGAATTTTGTCAAATATTTTTCTTTACTTATTGGGACAAATACTATGATTCTGGTGTTTTATTATGTGGTTTATGATTTCAGTTGCCCGTGTTGAATTGTGTGACTAGCATCTGAAGGACAAATCTTTTTTTTTTTGGGGTTTTTCGAGACGTGGTTTCTCTGTGTAGTTTTGGTGCCTGTCCTGGAACTTGCTCTGTAGACCAGGCTGGCCTCGAACTCACAGAGATTCGCCCGGCTCCCCCAGACCTCCAGTGCTGGGTTTAAAGGCGTGCACCACCATCACCCGGCCTGAGGGATAAATCTTATGTGGACATAGTGTATGACTCTTTTAAGATGCTCAAACCCTAAGTACCAGTGCCCCTAATTGAATAGTCCATCAGCATGTTCTTAGTCTTTCCCCCTCACACCTGTATGTTTTTCTCTACCATAATCATCTAGACAGATGGCCTGTCTTTTGTGTATAAAATTAATTATAGTAGTATGCTAGAATAGACATGTATGGATGCATATATACCCACACCTACTTGTATGTATGTAATTGTAGCTAACATGGTGATTTTTAGAAATAAGCAAATGAAAACATCTTTATCCCCCAGGCAATTCGAAGTTTTCAAGTAGCCCTCCACATATATCCGATGAACCCTGAACTATGGAAGGAGGACCTTTCTTGGGCAAGAAAGCTCCAGGAGCAGCAGAAAGTGGCACAGAGGATTGAAAAAAAAGAAATCCCACCAGAAGGAACAGACATCTCATCAGAGTCAATCCCTGACTATGACTTTGAAAGCGATGAGATTGTTGCTGTTTGTGCAGCTGTTGCAGAAAAACAGAAGTCAGTGTCTGCAAATAAAACCATGGTGATTGTGTCAGCTTCTGGAACTGTGGAGATAGTAAATGAGAAGGAGGAGGAGGGCTCTTCCACCCCAGACGACTCTGTCTTTATCAAAGCCCGATGAAGCAGTACACAATGAAAAGATGTTTGATCTAGTTTTGGTTTGGTTTGGGTGTGTTTTTTTGGTTGCTACTTAATGCTTAGATGACATAGGGATATCCATCCACTCTGGAGGAGAAGGGCAAAACTTGTGTTTGTAAAATACAAAAATCAAGTAGTGGAATTATTCTTTAGTGATTGGACTGTGCTTCTATAAGCAATTTATACTTAAGGATAGCATCTTAAGTGAAATGTGATTTGACTGATGGACATTTAATTTGACTGTATGAGAGAGTACATTTAAAGATACAGTTTGGAAAATGTGTTCTTGAATAGTGGTTAACTTGACAGGCAGTGTTATTACAATGTAGACTTGCAGACTTTTGTTCTATGATAAAGGAAGTATGTGATTTCTTTCCCTCCTAGAAATCTGCTGTTGTCTCTCTTCCATTTTTCTTGCTTCACTAGTGTAAGCTTAGCTATTTCTGACATTCATCTTGATTCAGAGTTATCATTTGAAATATTTTAAAATTTGCCTAAAAATGCATGCAAATGTGTGTATCCTGAACATTTCTTTGAAATTTTTTTGTTCTAATTTGTGCTTCTGTTTTGACTTTATAAAGTTAAGAAGTGGTAACCGTCTTCTTCAGTATTTGCTAACGATGAATACTGATGTGTAAGAATGATGTTTCATTTCATTGTTAAGGTTGACTCATCTTTATCACAAGTCAGTCATTTGTAAAGGTGAACGGCATTTGCAGATGGTCAGTAAATTCTCCTCTTACATTTTCCTGGTCAAAACAGAGTTTCTTTCCTTTTTTCCTTTTATGGGGGAGGGTGTACCTAGAGCCCCAGTGTGCTAGACTAGCACCCTGCTGCTGAGCTAAATCCTCCTGTTTCTTTTTCTTATTTTTGAAAGTATGAAGAACCCAGAAGACATTTCTTCCCGTTTTGGTTTTGGTTTTTGAGAGAAAAGGTCTTACTTTTAACTCAGGCTGACCTCAAGTCTCTCTTCCTGCTTCAGCATCTGGGACTGCTGGGAATACAGGTTTGAGCTACTGCAACTGACTAATACTTCTTGCTTGTAACTTTGCAGTGAACAACTTATAAACATCTTTCTAAATAGCTTTTTTTGAACTATTTAGTGAAATGAAAAAATAATTACAATGTCAAATAGGTATAAAATATCTCTCTCTTTAAAAGTAACAAGGCAGATATATTATTAGCTTGTCAGTATGTGACTGACGAGCAAGGAACTGGAATGTGATTAGTAGTATAATCTCATGAGTGAGCAGATATGGTAAGGAAGGAAAATACCTGTAATCCCAGCACTGTTGGAGGCTAAGGCAGGAGAGTTGTAAGTTCAAGGCCAGCCTGACTACCCATGGCAAGTCCTTGCCTCAGAACAAAACAGAAACAGTGGAACAAAAGAAAAAAGTTTATTAAAAATCCTCATTCACAGCTACAAACCAATACTATTATTGCCATGAATTACTGTTTTTATTGTATATATTGTAGTACAAACAAACGCAGCTGTCAGGTGCTGTCCCTTCTGATACTCAGGAAGATATTATTGATGTAAACTTTTCCATTAAAGATGAAAGTTATTTCTGTTGTGTTATGCAATCTTAGCAAAAACTGTTGAAACAGAGGTAAGTATGGTCAGCATTTTTGTGAGGATGGTATTTTTTAGAAGTATTTTAGGGGAGTGTTCTTTTTTTTTTTTCTTTGAGAGTTGGAGAAATCAGCAGTTGCCTTAAAAAGTATTATATTTTCCCCCTAAATTATATCATCAAAAATTTAGCCCCTGGGTAGAGAGGCCAGTTTTAGAATGAGTTAAAATACATATTTTGTTAAATAGCAAGGGATATTCTCAGAGGGTCGTTAGATGGCTAGAGAAGTGAATGTCACATTTGATATGTTGCATACGGATATCTGTTTATTGTGTAATTTACGAACAAATAGATTTTCCCTGTGTTTTGGCGTTTTCCCTCTTAGATTTGGAAATTAGATTGATAGATTTTGTTTTTTCTGTGCAAAAGTACACACGAAACATTTGCATGGTTCCTCACACATGCCCTGCTTAGTGAATGCTAGCCATTCTAGGAAGAACTTGTCTTAGTTTGGGAATACTTCCTCTCACTCCTTCTGATTTTAGAAAAGATTTTTTCCCCATAACCTCTTATCTGAATCGAGTCACTGCTTGTGATACTAAAAGATGGTTGTCAGTTAGAGATTGCTCTTGGCGTGGGGTTTATGCTTCAACCCGAAAAGAGGCAAGACCCCATATGGCGGCCTGCATGCTGCTTCTAGACTGTTAAACCTGTTTCAACTGGTTTGGCATTAGTGGGTCATGCTAGTCTCTTTATTACTCGGATATAAGATGTAAAGTAGCCAAGATGGGGAGCAAAAGGAAGAGTGACTTATGGAAAAAGACTCATTTTTCCAGACCCCCAAAAGGTACTTTAGCTAATAATCCCATGCAGGAAGAGAAAAAAAACACATTCATTATTTTGCTCGGATGTGAGTATATAAAAATTTACTAAGTTTGTCAGTTAGAATAATACATTTTTATGAATCTGGAGAAAAATGACACTCATGATAATGATATAGTTATGTTTAATGATCTTAAACAACAGTATTAGTGTTAAAATTATATTGAATATGATTTGCATTGTTCTGGTTTCAAATTTGTATGGTATAGATACTTATTAGAACATTACACATTGAGATCATACCTGAAAACTTGAGACTCATGTTAATCTCTAGAGTGCAGGCACCTGGGTGATAAAGTATTGTATCTTAAATATCTAACAGAATTGAAAAGTTATCAGGGAGGCATTTCAGAGCTCATACCTACTACAGCTGGGTCCTGTGAACAGAACAGGATGGTGACAGCATAAGCACACAAGTATTTTAAATTGCTATTGTTTTTTGGCTAAAACTAATGAGGAGTTAAAAGGAGCTGTCTTAGAAAACTGGCCTTTTCATGATTGTAGCTGCGCAGCCCTGTCAGTTTGTAGATGATGCTTTATGCAGGGACCCAGAGGCTGGCTCCCCTTTCCCAGCAGTCAGAGAATTACTAATCAGCTCTTTAATTTCCTTCAGTCAGAAACCCTTCAAAACCTGCTCTGTAATAGACATTCTAGGCCGTGCTTTCACGACATAGCATGTGTCTAAATGAGTTAGGAGGTAACACAGAAACCATCATCATCTTCAGTGTCTGTGTTAAAATGTGACTTTTCTGAGACACCAACAGAGGAGTTCATGGTTGGTGCCGTTTTTTTGGATACAGAAAATCCCTTTTTAAACCGTATTAAAGCATGACAGTTGTAAATGACCTCTTTACCCATGTAAGTTCAAATCAAATGAAGGAGATTATATCTGAAGTCATGTACCTTAGCCACATGCAGTTGAATAGGGCCAACATGAATGCAGGAGCTACGGTGGCCCTTTAGCTAGTGTAGAATACCTTATTGAGTGTTGTGTGTGAACTACCTGAATTGTACTTGGAGAGTGGTGGGAAAGCTGATAAACGTGCGCTGACCTTTTTGGGAAAGCAGGTTAGGTAGGGATGAATTCCTTTCATCTTGCTTCTTAGAACATCCGTTAACCAAGGACTCCTGATCCCCCTCCCACCTTCCAAAGAGAGAAGGAGCCTAGTCAACAGGACTGGACTTGCTGGTCCCTTCCTCCTGTTTCTCTGGGCTGGTCATGCCTCCCTCCAGCTACCTTGTGAGTCTTGCAGTGAAGGGGAAGCCTGTGCTTCAGGGCTGCCCAGAGCCCGGTGAGGCCTCCCTAGTTCTGGGTTCAGTATTACTTAGCCACTGTATGTAGTCATCTGGTGTAATCTCCATGTCTCTGACTTGTCTCTTAGGTAGTTAGGCCACAAGGGAGTACAGACCATTTAGGACTCCCTTAAGCTCTAATAAAGATTTGAGTTTATTTCAAAAGTATGAAATTTAGTAAAAACAAAATATAAAAATCCTAATTTTTGCTTTTTTCTTAGTGGAGATTTTATTGAAAATGAATAATGTTTGTTACAAGGCAGCAGGAAATTTTGCTTATGCTATTTAAAGGTCTGCTGCCTCGGAATGGTAGTAAACCACAAAATTGAAGGAAGGAATGTGGACCGAGTTATGATACCCTCTACCCCCTTCTGT
Source organism: Peromyscus aztecus (assembly GCA_902168405.1). Taxonomy (NCBI): domain Eukaryota; kingdom Metazoa; phylum Chordata; class Mammalia; order Rodentia; family Cricetidae; genus Peromyscus; species Peromyscus aztecus. The sequence goes on along the minus strand of CABHPQ010152890.1, from coordinate 13,686 downwards.
CAGTTTTCTTAAGGGACTGTAATTTAGTTACAGGAAAAGGCAACCACGTTAAGTTTGCAGTTTGAAAAGTTCTTGACAAATTTATCTATCCAGCCATTGTGTGGAGTCCTATGTCCACCTAAAAAGTCTCTTAAAATTCTTAAGCACTCTAGTTCACCTCTACCCCAGCACCCTGCTCTATTCAACAACTTATCTGTTCTCTGTGACTATAAATTAGAGTTTTCTTTTATGGAATTATAAATAAATAGAGCATACAGTATATACTTCATGTCTGGCATATTTTGCTTAGCACAGTGTATTTGAAGTTCTTCCATCTCAGATTGACCATGTTATTGCGTATGTCAGTAATATGTTCTGTTCTGTTCCTTAGTATTCTGTTGTAGGAATATACCACAGTTTAACTATTGGTAATGATGAACATTTAGGTTGTTTCAACTTTTGCTTTATTATGAATAAAGCTGCTATGTACAAATGACATATTCTGCTTTTGGACATATGCATTAATTTCTTTTGGGTAAATGCATGGGATGAAGGCTGACTCTTCATATAAGGAACTTTATGAAGCTTTTAAAGATCTCCCAAACTATTTCCCAAAATTTCCCTTGGTTTGTATTTACTAGCAATTGCTGAACAAGTGTTCGTTTCCCCACAGCTTTGTCAGTCTTGGTATTGTCCATCTTTATCATTTTATCCAGGTTAGTGGATGTTTTTGTCCTGAGCATACATTTCCCTGCTGTTTTTCCTTTTTTTTTGGACATAATCTTTCCCGTACCCTGGCTAAGCTGGCCTTGAATTTGCTGTGTAGGATGAACTACTGATCTCCCTTTCTCCACCTTCCAAGTGTTGGGATTGTAGGTGCTGTGGACCATCACACCTGGTTTACATCACCTGGTTTACATGGTGCCAGGGACCGAAGCCAGGGTAGGTAAACACTTCCAGCTGGCCTGCATCCCAGTCCCTGATGCTGGTTTTCATGGGCTTCCTTGACATCTTTTGGGGAGAAGGGTATGTTCAAATTTCCCCATTTTAAATTTTGGTTTACTTACTCAGTTTTGTAACTAATACTGGCTAAAAATCTTTATGAGTTAGTATTATGAATATTTTCTCTCCTGTACTTTTCTTTAAACACCGTTCTGAAAGTCGACACTGTAAACTTGGTGAAGGCCAGTATGTAGGGTTTTTCTCAGTTCTAAGTCACAAAGAATTTCCATAGTTTCTGCTAGATATTTTGTAGTTTTAGCTTTTGTGACTAGGTTTGTTTTTTTTTTTTTTTAAGTTTATTTTATATGTGATGTATGGTAGGAGCTAAGGTTCATTTCTTGGTGACTTAATTGTTAATGCTGTTCAGTGAAAACTGTTCTTTCCTTCCTGGCATATGCCTGTCATCTCTGGGGAGCACTGGGGAGCAGGGGCAGGCTTGGGATATTCAGGTAAGCTGGAGCTACATGGAAGAGCTGCCTTAAAATAAATAAATAAATAAATAAATAAATAAACAAACAAGTACTTATGTAAATAAGTAAAAAGTAAATGATCTCTTTATGATTTTATGATTTATTTTATAAATGTTAAATCAGTTATATTTCTTATAATTTTGGTTGTGAGCCTACCCTTTAACAGCTGAGCCATCTCTCCAGCCCAAATTCATTATATTTCTGGGATAAACTTCTAGTCATGATGGATTACCCATTTTAAGTACTGCTCAATTCAATTTGGTAATATTACATTAGGGATTTTTGTGTCTGTTTGTACAGGATATTGGCTTACAGTCTTATTTTAATGTCTGTGTTCAGTTTTCAAATAGGAATGATGCTGAGCCCCCTATAAATGAAAAGTATCTCTGCCTCCTCTTCTTTCTCAAGTGCTTAATGGAGATCACACATGAAGTCACTTGGGCCTAGGTTTTTCTTTGGGAGAAAATTTTTAATTACAAATGCAGTTTTAAAAATAGGTATAGTGCGCCAGGTGGTGGTGGCACATGACTTTAATCCCAGCACTTGGGAGGCAGAGGCAGGTGGATCTCTGTGAGTTGAAGCCAGCCTGGTCTACAAAGCAAGTTCCAGGACAGGCTCCAAAGATACACAGAGAAACTCTGTCTGGAAAAACAAAAACAAAACAAAATAGGTGTAGCAGGCTGGAGAGATGGCTTAGAGGTTAAGAGCACTGACTGCTCTTCCAGAGGTCCTGAGTTCAGTTCTCAGCAACTACATGGTGGCTTACAACCATCTATAATGAGATCTGGTGCCTCTTCTGGTATGCAAGCATATATGCAGGCAGAACACTGTATACATTATAAATAAATAAATCTTTAAAAAATAGGTATAGTGCAGGAATTATGAGTCATTGAGTGATAATATTAAACAAAGATCTGAAAGAGTCCATTCACAGCCATGTTGATATGTCTCACTGTCTTTTATTATTTGAAAGTCTCCTTCCTGTTCCTCTCCCACTACTATTTTCTTTTCATTTTTTAGTTTTGAGATCGTAACAATCACACTATTTCTCCCTTCCCTTTCCTTCCTCCAAATCCTCTCATACACCCCTCCCTATTTTCCCTCAAATTCATAGCCTCTTTTCACTAATTGTGTGTATATATGTATATATATGTATATGTATATATATATACACACACACATATATATGTACACACACACATATACACACACACACCCTTTAATATAAACTGTCCAGTCTGAGTAATGTTATTTGTATGTGCCTTTTCAGAGCCGATCATTGGCACTGGACAACAATTGGTGTGCTCTTCCCTGGGGAGGAACACTTCTCCCAGCTTTCCTCACTCGCCTACCATTCCTTGTGTAGGACTGTGGGCTTTTCCTGTCCGGTTTGGCTTGTCCACTGGTGTCACCCTTGTTCTGCTGTCATTTGTGTAGTCATGTTGGGGCTTTATGGATGTCGCTTCTGATGTTACTAGGAGACACAATCTCGCAACAAACTCCTTAATCTTCTGGTTCCTCCTTTTTAAAAATTTTGTGTGCATTGGTGTTTTGCCTGCATATATGTCTGTGAGGGTGTCAGTCCCCTGGAACTGGAGGTACAGACAGTTGTGAGCTGCCATGTGGGTACTGGGACTTAACCTAGGTCCTCTGGAAGAGCAGCCAGTGTTCTTAACAGCTGAGCCATCTCTCCAGCCTGATCCTTCTGGCCCTTAACCATCTTTCTGCCCCCTCTTGTACAGTGTTCCCTGAGCTTTAGGTACAGGATGCTTTGTAGATAGGATTGGGATTGGGTTCCACAACTCTGCATTTTGATTGGTTGTTTTTCTCTCTAGTGGTCTTCCATCTTTTACAAAGAGAAGTTTCCTTGATGAGGGGTGAAGACCATACTTATCTTTGCTTATGAGTATAGATTCGAGTTTAGTTAGGGATTGTGCTGGTTTAGTAAAAGTGGTGATTGTAGGTGGTTCTGTTCTAAAAGCCATGACTTCCCTATTCCTGGTAGTTGGCTAGGTTCCCAGTGCCAGGCATGATTTTTCTTTTGAGTGCGTCTTCAGTTTAAATAGAGAACTGTTGGTTACTGCCAAGGTCTATGTGCTGCAACCGCATCCTTAGGGTTATCATGGCCTGCTGGTCATTGATGTGGTTCATAGGCATCATAGCTGGATAGGACTGTTGTCTCCCTCCTTTGGAAGCCTGCCTGGTGCCTTCTGGTGCCATGAAAGCTAGTCCTCAGGGAGGGGGCATCCAGGTCAGTCCCAGCTCAGTGGTCCCTGGGCTCTGTTTCTAGAGTGCATGGTATCTTCAGCAACAGGGACCACTTACCTCCCACCTCTGGTCCCCCCATTGTTTTAAAAAGGAACTAGTCATTCTTTCTTTAGTGTTTTTCACATTTTATATTTTGCTTATTGTATCCTACCTGATACTTTAATTTTCTTCTGTGTTTGTATTGCTTATAAATGGGTTCTTATTTCTGGAGGCTGGTCAGATTCATTTTCTTGGAGGGGCGCAGGGAGGAGGGTTAGAGCCTTGACTACTTCTACCAGAAGTTAAATATTTCTAGCTATCACTTCTTACCGGCATCTATTGATTGCCTTTGTCTGGTGTACTTTCCTTGTCGCAGAGATCAAACACCTCACACAGAGAGCAGTAGAAGGAAGGCATTGTTTTGGCTAATGATCCCACCATACAGTCCATCAGGGAGTGGAAGGCAAGGGGGCAGCCGAGGAAGGTAGCTAGCTGGTCACGTGGCACCTGCAGGAAGCAGAAGGAACTAATGCTGGTGTTCAGCTTGCCTTCTTGCTATTCAGTAAGGACTGCAGCCCGCCCGTGGGATGGCTCCACCCACATTCAGGGTGGGTGTTTCTTCTAGAAAACTCTCCTAGATATACCCAAAAGTCCGTGTCCTAGGCAATTCCAAATAGCGTCAAGTTGATGCGATTAACCATTCAATCTCGGTCATTATTTCATACGAGGTCATAATAGTAGTGATAATTCTGTTTGTCTTTTGGTCCCAGAAAACTCTAAAGAGAAACTTCCTGAGTCAACTATATTTTCTTTCTCTGGGAAATAATTTATACAGTAAAGCTGTTTAGGAGTAATGGCTTTTTCTTTCTCACCTAAAACTTAAAATTTGAAGTTAGCATACAAAATGGTGGATTTCATTATGGCATTTTCATATATATGCCATTAGACTTTGTTCTTATTGTTCATTGCTCCTCACGGCCCTCTTTTATTTCTCCCTTCCCTCCCCCAAATCGTCCCTTTTCTCTTTTCTTGTCACTGGTAGTTCATTATCTGTTTGCCCTACTTGACCTCCCTTAAGATGTCTTCCTTCCTTCCCATAGTCCTCTAGTTTCATATTCCACACCTTGTGTACACAGATAGACACCCCTAACACGTGTTCTCGTGCTCGCTCTCTCTCTCTCTCTCTCTCTCTCTCTCTCTCTCTCTCTCCTGCATATGAAAACCAATAGGCCAGTATTTGTCTTTCTGGATCTAGCTTACTTCACTGAATTCAGTGATCTCTGGTTCTGTCCATGTTCCTGCACACAAATCTTATTTCATGTTTAAAACTAATAGGTTAGTTCTCTAGCATTCTCCAGTGGTGACCAACGAACTGTTTAGTTGTGTTGTGTCTTATAAAGCCATGCATTAAGACATATTTTCAACATATTTCAGTTCCTAAAATTATTATGCAAGTTAAATTTCAAGGTGGTTGTATTAAGTTTGCACCTCTACCAACAGTGTGGAAGATTTTCTAAAGTGTATTTGGTGTTCTCTAACTTTTTTTGATCTTACTGTGTTTTTATTGATTTTTAACAGTTAAGACATTTTTAACAGTTGTTGGTTTTTCTTGCTGCAGGTAAGTCTCACTTATGGTATATATATTTGCTATCTCCCATGTAATTCATTATGATTTGGTTCAGTCTGTATTCAATATTTAGTAGAGTTAGGTATATCATATTTGTCTTTCCATTCCAGGACCCCTCTTTGTTTTCCCTGGAGTCAGTAAGTGTCTTGATTTTTGTTCTCTATGTATATATTACAAAAAATCCCAACTGTTTAATGAATTTATAATTTTCCTTTTAGTAATGCTACATATCAAACAATCTCCCTTAAAAAAAATCTTAGGGGTGGCCTAGTGTTCTCTCCAGCTGCCTTCTGACTTCACCATGCTCTTGGCCTGCTGCAGAGCAGTGACTGAGTGCTTTCATCAGTCATGGAATTCTGTTGATTTTTCCTTTGTTTTAAATCCTGTTCTATTCTTCTTAAGAAGGAAAACTAATAATGTACCTGTTGAAATTGTAAGTGAGTGTTGTTTAAGGCATAGGTAAGTTTGGTGTTCTCTTCTGTCCCCTTCTTCTGTGGTGGGAACTGGAGAGAATGGCAAGACAAGGTATTGAATGAATGAATGAATGAATGAATGGCAGAGATGTTGATGCTGTTTGAGAACTAGAGATCCAGTTCTCTTCCCCTCTTCCTTGACCCCATGTGATTCCAGTTTGTCTCTAAAGCACCAACTGTGGCCCATGGCAGCTTCATGTGATTAAATGGTCTCTTGCTGTCAAGCTTTGTTATCTAGTTCCTTTTCTCATGGAAGGCAATCTTAGCTTCAGAATCAGGTTCAGGTTTGGACGTAGTAGTCAGAAGTCATGAGACAAGGGGATGGTGGAGAAAGTATCACTTCTTTTTGTTCTGAAACTAATTCAGGTAGTTCACGGAAAATGTTTTGTGTAGCATGGATTTTTCTAACTTCATATTCGAGGCTAAAAAGTTTAGCTTACAGTAAATGGAATAAATGGCTGAGAAATGGTGGCCTTCTTTTCCCTTGGCTGTTCTTTAAAGTATATACTAGATTCAGCAATAAATTCAGCAAAGTTGAATATCTGTCATGTTCATTTGTTGACTCTCAACTTTCTAAATATGACTGTATTTGGAGATGAAGCTTTTACAGGAAGGATATCAAGGTGAGGTCCTCTCCAGTATGCCTGGTGTTTTTCTAATGGGGTATATGTGTGAGCAGAGATGTGCGTACAGCATGGAAATAAAGACAAAGGCTACGTGGGAACGTATTGAGAAGGTTGTCATCCATAAACCAACAAGAGAAGCCTCAAGGGAAACCAACTCCGCCAACCACTTAAACTTGAACTTTCAGCCAATAGAACTCTGAGAAAATAAATTTTTGTTAGTTAAGCCATCCAGTCTGTGGTAGCCTTTGCAGATTATCATAGCCATATAAACCACTAAAAATGAAAACAAAAATCTTCAGTGGACATTTCTCTAAAATATAAAACCAGCCAGTAACTATGTATATACTTTCAAAATATCATTAGTCACTAGGATATGCAGTGAAACTACTTCATGCCCATTAGATGGCTATAATAAAAATACAACAATAAATAGTACAAGGTTATTGAAAAATCAAGGTCTTATACATTGCTGGTGGGCATGTAAAATACTATAGTCATGTGGAAAACAGTTCAACATTGCCTCAAAATACTGAACTATGAATTTCATTCCCAGTTACGAGCCCAAAAGGGTTAAAAACATTTATACACAAAAAAGTTCTTAGCAACATTATTTACAATAGCCAAAAAGTGAGATCAATGCAACATTGGTCTATTAGTGTGTGGATTTTAAAAAGTGGTATGGCAGTTCATGGTATATTATTCAAACATAAGGAATAATATTGACTAATGTTACCATATCAACAAACGATGAAAATGTTATTCTAACACAAAGGTGGCCAACAAACAAGGCCAGTTACTGCATTATTTCCCTCGTATAAAATGTTCACAATAGAGAAATCAATAGGCATATATTGGTTGTCAGGGGCTAGGGCTGAACATTGTGGATTGATTGCAGATGGCAGTTGATTTCTTAGGATGATGAAAATATTTGGGAATTGGACATCAGTGATTTTTTTTTAGTTGAACTTACTAAAACATTTTAAAGGATGTATACTTTAAAGAAAAAATGTCATAGTATGTGAATTTCAGTAAACAAGATTAAACCAAGTCAGTGTTCTTGGTAGTGAACCTGAAGTGCACATGAATGAGATATGTCTTGCTATTAGTAATGCTAATTCATGAGTGAGGCTTTGCTTGCCCCAGGGATGTAAGTGAGGTTATATATACATGCATTAATTTATATATAAATCTAGGGATGGGTGATCTCTATGGATTATATTTGTGGAGGCGAAATAAAATCCATGTTCACAGCACATTTTCTGAAACCATTGTTTCTTAGGCATTCATTCAGATGGTGACAGAAAACATTTTAGAAGTTAAATCCTCATGCTCCTTTCTTAAGCCATCCTTACCTTAATCCCAGAGCCAGTAGGCCTGCAAAGATGTTGTCTTGCTTTTCTGACACTATCTAAAAATACCTTGAAGTACTTGCAGATAGCAAACCATGACCTCAGGCCTAGAGATTATTGCTAAAGTCTCTCCTACAAATGGCAGCATTGGTGGTCACCCAGGAAAGCTGAGGAAATGTCTATCTTACTGAATCAGAGGCTGCTGCTGGGTGTGCTGGTGCAGCTTTGTAATTTCCACACTCCACGGGGGTCACAGGCTAGCTTGAGCAAGATTCTGTCAAGAAAGACAGATGGACAGACAGGCAAGAAAGAAAGAAAAGAAAAGGAAGGAAGGAAGAAAAGAAAGGGAGAAAAAGAAAAAGCAGAGGAAGGAAGGGAGGAAGAGAAAAAAATTATGTATGTTCTATTGATGACTTGTGCAGGCTAATCTCTCAGAAATGCTGATGTGGAGAATAGGAAGTACTGATGTTAATAATTAGTGATAATTATTTGGACATTGAACATGCAGCTAGTTAAGTATGACATCGCTTCTCCCACCAGCAACATAAATTGGTGACATTGAGTACTAGTTGTCTGTCACTTAGATCACGGTTCCTAAGTACCATTTATTCTCCACTAAGTAGATAGAATATACTATGAATGACATTTTAATAATAGCACCATTTTAAATGTTTAAAAATTCAGTTTATCATTAAAGGAATAATTAATCTTCCTATCTCTTTAGTATAGCTTAAGGTGGGCCCTACTTCCTAAGGGTGTGCCTCTTGGCCAGGTGATTGACATGGCCAACTGGATTAACTCAGGAGACATGGCATGTCTCCACTCTCCACCTAGAGATAATGCACTTTGCTAGAATTCCTTCCCTCTGTGCCGTCGATTACTGGCTGCCACGAGCTTCTGATGGGTCTGCCCACCTGCTAGAACCCTTACTCAGAGAGGCATGACTTCATTTTTTCTCTTTTCGTCTCATTCTTTCAGATGCTAGTCAGAGCCCGAGTGTGCTTATTTTGGTATGTTGTGCTCTCTTTCTCTCTAAAGTTCTTCTTCCTACTGTGTGGCTGCTGTCTGCCATGTGTCTGACCTCCATGCCCACTCAGCTGAAATGCCATGGCCCATTCTCTCTTCTGTCCTCTGGGCAGCTGGTGAGATTTACAACTTGTTGCCTTGGAGTTTTTCTTCAAAATCTAATAAAAGTGTCTTCAAGCTTCAGACAAAACAAAAAGAACTCTTTCAATTTAAAAGGATATAGAAAGTGCCCCAAAACAAAACAGTGGCAAAAAAAAAACCCATACACGGTTTCCAAAATTGAAGCTATGGAACTCAGATTGAATGCAATTATTTATTGTAATCTCTGGAGTAATTTCAGTCGGTTCAGCTACTCTTTAAACCCTTATCAGTATCAGGCTCAGAATTCAGTCACAACCAAGCAATTCACAAGAACACTTTAAGCAACAAAGCATGCTTAAGATTTCTCCGAGAAAGCGCCTCCAAACACAGGTACAGTAGAACTGGGCTACACAAAACTCTCAGTATCTGTTGACACACACCACAGAGTGGAAACCACACCGAACGAAGAGCCACCTTCCTCTTTAAATTTGAAAGGATGCTGTCAGACATTCTGTTGGCAAGTAAAACTACACAGGCTTTCAGGACAGAACAAGCCACTTAGACTGTTTATACTACACACTTCAGTTATGGGTAGTCAGAGACTTTAAAAAAGTATGTTACATCTTTAAAAATACCAATTACTGGGGACAAAGTCTGAAAATGTTTACCAGCAATGTTAGGTACTCCTGAAATCACAGTTTTCTGGATAAATAAATGTAATATTTATGTTTCTAAATTTTTTTCTTTATTATATATAGCTTGGAAAATATATTTTAGGTTGTTTAATTTTCACATCTTAAATAATCTTTCTTTTTCCTTTGATAATACTAAACTCTTTAAAAATTTGTATCTATTTTATAGATATTAATTTCACTCTGTTTTCAATACTTTGGCCTGACTTGTTTATGTAAAAAAAAAAAAATAACATCGACAATATTAGCTGGTTATACTGGCAGGAGAGGGCATATCATCATTTTCTTATACCTTGTATTAACAATAAACCTTCTCACAGAGAAGAACATAAATACCTTAAATTATAGTTCCAACAATAAAAATTCACATTTCATGCTTTAGTGAGACACTTAAATCAGCTGTAAGATAGTCCTCAGAGTTTGGGGTAGAGCCCTTCCAGTATCTGGACCTCTGGTATGTGCCAAATCGGAAGTTCTGATGTTATGAAAATACGTAGCTTCTGCTATCTTCCTATCCAGTAGAAAAAGCTGGCAAGTTCCAGCTGCAGTCTTGAGTCCCGTCAGAGTGACAGCCAATGCGCTTCAGGCCTCGGCACTCAGGGGACTCATCCGCAGCATTGAAGAGTACTCACAAGCTCGAATGTTCTCGAATAGGATCGCAGACGAAGACAGCCCTTCTGAGTACAGCTAAACACGTGGATGTCTATTGCACAGGGTTTTATAAAGTTCCCGAAACAGTGCTCCCTCCCCACCCCTTTAGCTACTATATACATTTTTCAGATAAGTTCAGCGTCTCACTGGGGAACGTGACTTGCAGAGAGTTTCCTTTAGGGGCAGGCTCCTCCCTGCCGCCCCCACCAACTTCATCCACCAACAAGACACTCTCCGAGTCCTGGCCCTGGGAAGAGTCTGAGGTCTCTGATGCTCGCAAAGTTCTCAGTGAGGTGGTGTCGGCTTGGGTCAGGCTCATGCCATGCACACCTGGAAGCAAATTCCTGCCTCCGAGGCTGCTTTCGCTTAGGTCTGGCAGGTACAGGAGGGTCTGAGATGTGCTACTGATTTCCCTCAGCTCCCGAGAGAGGAAGGAGCGAGAGTGGCTTGACATGGCAGAGGATGTCCTCCGACTCTCCGAACAATGCTGCGCTGAGCCGTCTCTGCCGGGCCCACCTATGCGGCAGAAGAGGCACTTGATCTTCTCTATGGCTTTACTGAGGACAGTCTTGCGCAGAAGGATATAGATCCAGGGGTCCAGGATGGGGTTCACGGAAGCAATTCTGATGGCCTGCAAATCGGGGTTTCGGCTGATGTCTTTCACCACACTTGGCTGATATAACTGGTTGATGAACACTCGCACCTGCGCAAACGAGAGACCCACGTTGAGATTTTATAATTAAGCAATTTGGCAAAAAACACTTAAGTGCCGCATTTACCTCTGCAGCGTGACGTGACGTAGCTGCCCGTACGTGGTAATGTCTGCTTTGCAACGGCAGTTTACACAAGGCAGTTACTGTATTTTAAAAGACACTCATTTTGTAAGTCAATTAACCGTGTAATCATTACAAAACACGGAGGCACCTATGCCTTTACACTCAGAGAAAACACTTTGTACTTTTGAACCAGCATCAGTGTCTCCTGTCAGCCAGAATGACGAGAGCATAGTTTATCACTGTGGCTCTCCCCACTCCCCATAATAATTACCTGCTGTTATTGTTTCTTGAACCCAGACTTGTTTCTAATCCATTTCCTCAACAGCATCCCTCATGGGAGATAACATTGCATTAGCCACCCAGATAAACTTTTCACCCGACATCCCTTCTCCAAACCGCCCAGAAGATTATTTCTGAAGTACATGTCCCATTATGCAGTTTAGTTGCTAAAAAAAAAACCTCCCATGTCTCCTCATGAGCTATAGTTTTGTGCGTCTTCAAGAAAGGGTTCAACTGAATTCAGCGACTGTTACACAACTCTAACGAGAAGCAACCCCCCTGTGCTTCTAAAACCTCAAAAACAAGCGCACACAAAGGACCTTGGGTTCTTCCTTCTAGATGCTTCACTCAAGTCCTTAGTGATACATGGTAGCTGAGCAAGTTCCTTCTCTTTTCTCATATGATGTGCTTGTTACCTGGACCCGGAAGGCTGCGTGCGTGCGTGCGTGCGTGTGTGCATTTGAGACAGGGTAATTCTTAACCAGGCTGGTCATCCTTCTTGCCTCAACTTCCGAAGTGCTGGGATAAACAGGCATAAACTAGAGTCCTGAAAACGTTGAGGAACTTTTCAAACTCTCTCTTATCCTGTTGATAATCAGGTCTGCTCTGGGCTCTAGTTTTCAGATGAATTCCATGTGACTTTTATTGTTCTACCAGGCTGGATTTATGTTTAAAATTTATTCTTAGTAATGAAGTCATCACTAGAAAATAAAAGGTCTGTATTTTACTCACACTCCACATTATGTTTCTAAAGAAGAAGGAAGTGATGGGATTGATTGAACCTGTTCGTAGCAAGCCCTGGCTGTGGCAGGGTTTGTGTGAATCTGACACTTGAAGCCTCTAGAGGGCAGTGTTGCTCTACGTTGGAGTGACTGCTACCCTGCGTCTCTTGGGATGCATTTTGCACATGTATTTTCCAAGAAGCTTTCAGAATAGAGTCTGGTTAAGTTTGGACTTTGAATTTCATATATATTAACATTAACATGTTTTTCTGCTGGTTGGTTCTCCACCACAACCTCAAAGGAAACACAGTTACCCCTGAAAAGAGGAAATTTCTGAACAGTTAAAACAAAACAAACAAACAAACAAAAAAGCTGTACCTACTTAAAGCAATTCACATTTTGTTTTCAAATTTCTGTGCTATTTTAAAAAGTCAGTGTTGTGAAAAATTAATGATATGTTTTTTTATAATCAAAACTAACAGGGAGCAAGGAAGAAATCACCTTTGTATTTCATTTTATCTGCAGCCATAATTAAATTTGACTATTACAGAAGGGAATGAAAGAAGCTGTAATTTTAAAATGTTCTATTTTAGAGTTCCATGGGGGCTTGGAGGGACTTACAATTAGCACAGGCCCCTGGATCTCATCATTTAGTGTCTTTCAGTAAAGGAGTGTTCGTATTGGTAGCATACGGATGAGCATAAAATACAACATTCTGGGTTAGGATGTAGCACAGGGTCAGAGTACTTGCCTAGCGTGCATAAAGCCTCAGGCTTAATTCCCAAAACTTCAGAGTAAATTCAATATATACACCCCAATTCCAAATTCATATCAAAATTCTCAAAAGTCAGTCAAGTTATTTTCAGAGACTCCAAATGAAAAAAGGAAAAAAGAAACAAAACTAACAACTCGAGGCATTTTATGGCATTTGAAAAATCATGGCAACTCTGGCTTCGCTTTAAAGGCCACAGAGCAAGTCCCACGATAGCCAGAGCCACACAGAGAAACTCTGTCATGAAAAACCAACCAATCAACGAAAACAAACAAACAAACAACAACAAAAAAAACCCCACTTGCTTTCCGAAATGTCCCTGAAGAGCAGTGACCGGCTTGATAGGAATACCCACAGCAATGCTTTTCTACGCCCCTCCTCCAGCAAGCCCTAGATGTTGTATAAATAAATAAGTTCAGGCAGTCTGCAGTTAGGGAAGCATGTGTTGCTGATAAAACAGAACCTGAGTCAGAGAGGGGAAAACTTCTAAAAACCTTACTGGATACAAACAAGGCCCCTAACTTTCTTCCCTGTTGACGATGAGCAGCTGCAGACTTGGTGGATGTGACTTGTGCCTGATACTGGCAATGGTTCCAAGATTCTAAACTTCTTGAGACTGATGAGGAGTCAAGCTTAGGTAGGATCGCTGGGATAGAACTGGCCAAGGATTCAATAAAGACGAGAAGGTACGACCGCGGAACGTTAACGGGGAGGCTATACGGTAGGGTGGTAAATGCCCAAGGTTTGTCACCAAACAAACTTCTCCGTATCTTGGCTGTGGTCTTTACCATTTCTACATAAAGGTTTTTGTTTTTGTTTTGAGACAGGGCTACGCAGCTCTGGCTGTCCTGAAACTTGCTGTATAGATCAGGCTGACCTTGAACCTGCAGAGCTCTGCCTGCCTCTGCCTTCCT
>CABHPQ010152886.1:0-16909 GCA_902168405.1 Peromyscus aztecus | reverse complement strand
CCTCTCTCTCTGTTTTGTTTTATATGACTTCAGTCATATTCTATTATGACAAGTGTTTCCACAGTATTCTGCCCTTCATTTTAAACATCTCTTGCATGGATATAATTACTTAGTTAATATTTTTCCAGTAATACACATTTTTTGGTGGCCATATGTAATGTTTTGGATTTAACATTCTTTAAAAACTTTTCTAGGTTACTTTAATAAAGCCTTATAAATAGAAATGTTGAATTAAAAAATATGAATGTAGGCTGAGTGTGGTGGCACACACCTTTGGTCCCAGTACTCAGGAAGCAGAGCCTGGCAGTTCTTTGTGAGTTCAAGGTTAGCAAGTTCCAGGTCAGTCAGAGCTACACAGTGAGACCCTGTCTCCCCCTCTTCCTATGAATAGATCTCAGGTTCTTTGTATACTATTAACTTGTAATTTAAATTGGGACTGACATGGAGGTTTTTTGTTTTTGTTTTTTTTCTTTCTCTTTTTTAGGTACACTTTGGATAATAATGTCCTAAGCCTGGAGCAGAGAAAATTTTATGAAGAAAATGGGTTTCTTATCATTAAAAATCTGGTATCTGATGATGATATTCAACGTTTTCGGTATAATACTGCTATTCATGATTTTACAAAAAAAATGTATTCCATGAATGTAATGGTAACACAAGTTAGATTCGCTTCTGCATGTTCAGAGTTTGTGTGTCTGTGTGCGAGAGATGTGTGTCTGGGAACTGATGAATGTGAGTACCAATACATGCATGTGGGGGGTCAGAGAACCACCTCGCTGTCTGCTCTCTCCTTCCACCTCGTCTGAGACAAGGTCTCCTTTCTGTCTGCCGTTAATATTCACGGGGCTGTGAGCTTCCAGTAATTCTTCTGCTTCTGTGCACATCTCACAGAAGCAAGACAGGGACTATAGCTCCACACTATCACATCTGCCTTTACGTGGTTTCCGGAGGGTCAAGGTCATGTTTGGGCAGCAGCTGCTTCAGGCACCGACCCTCCTCCCCAGCCATGTTCAGATGTTTTTCAATGACGTGATTTGTTTGCGGATCTTTAGAAGTGTGAGTTCCGGAGCCAGACTCTCTGGCTTGAGCCTTAGTCCTGCATCTAACGGGAAACATTCTGTGGCGATCTGCAAATGCCTCGGGTTTTTAAAATGAGGCCTTTTAATCCTCCTGGTGTCTTAGTGTTGTTGTTCCGACAAAATGAAGTGAGAGAGATGGAGGACACCAGGAACAGGGTTGGCAGCCCAGAGTTGTTACACAGGGTTTGCTGTTCAGATTTTTTTGCATTAGGAATGTTCAACTTGGAACATCAAATAGATTTCGTTGCCAAATCTAAAACCTCCTGGGTGATGACATGACATAATAGCTGGAGAATCTCACATGTGACCTCATATGAAAGGTGGAAGTCAAAGCACAGATGCACTAAAAATAGTACATAAAATGCTTTTAGGCCTGTGGATAAGTTTTGATGGGAACTTTTGTGTATAGACCTGGGTCCCATCTCCAGGATATCACATTATGCATATGTAAATATCCCAAGTATTTTAAAAAAAAAATCTGAGATCCAAAACACTTCTGTTACCAAGCATTTCAGGTAAGGGATACTCAATCTCTATTATTACAATGTCACCATATCAAGAAACACTTCTCGGTCTAGGGAGATGGCTCAGTAGGTAAGGTCTTGCTGTGCGAGCATAAAGACCTGAGTTCTGAAAAGCCAGGAATGGCAAGCACTGGGGTGAGGGGGGAGCACTCAACGGCCAGCCAGTCTAGCCTAAACACATACACACACACACACACACACACACACACACACACACACACACACACAGAGTTTCCCTACTGGCCTGCTGTGGGTGAGGTATTTTGAGGTAATAGTTCCAGGTAGAAGGCAGAAAGAACTCCTGGCCTTGTTCTCTTCCTTCCCATGAGCATTATTCTACTAGAGCAGAGAAGCAGTCCCAAAATCTGCAAATCTCTCAACAGGGCGGGGCCAGCCAGAGTCATGACATTCTTTGTAAATCTTGTTTCTAGAGCTCAGTTTGAAAGAATCTGCAGAAAGGAGGTGACATCACCAGGGATAATGGTGATGAGAGATGTGGCCATTGCAAAACTGGACTATACACCAAGTGAGAAAGTGGTTACGAAGATCCAGGATTTCCAAGAAGACAAGGAGCTCTTTAGATACTGCACCCTCCCCCAGGTGAGAGCCCCGCCTGCCTTCCTGCCTGATGGCCCATCTACAAGTCTGCCTGTAACAACTGCTCAGTTTACTCCATCTTGCCCCTGCCCCTTTCCTGTTGGCCTCATAGCTGGTCTGCCTCCATCCAGCCCCTTTCTACATAGGGTGCTGGAGCTATGTTCTTACGTGAAAGTGACTCTGCCCCACACTGGCTATGACAACATTCGGAGACATTAACAGTTGTCATAATTGGGGTGGGGCGAGCTAATGGCGTCTAATGGGTAGAGGCCACTAAGGGTGCTGGTGGGACCCAGAGATTCTATAATGCACAAAGGATTCCCCAGTCCAAATAAAGAATTATCTCAGTGGTTAAGAGCACTGACTGCTCTTCCAGAGGATCCAGGTTCAATTCCCAGCACCCACATGGAAGCTCACAACTGTCTTTGACTCTGACACCTTCACACAGACATACATACATGCAGGCAAAACACCAATGCACATAATATAAAAATAAATAAATTTCTAAAAATTAGCTCACCTCAACTACCCATGGCATCCTGATTGAAAGACTTTCCATGGGGTTGGGGATTTAGCTCAGTGGTAGAGTGCTTGCCTAGCAAGCGCAAGACCCTGGGTGCGGTCCTCAGCTCCAAAAAAAAAAAAAAAAAAAAAAAAAAAAGGAAGAAAGAAAGACTTTCCTGTAGACTGTGTTAATTGAGTTTTGTGGTGAAAAACAAGAGACCTCACCTAAGACTTGATAACCAGACTGTCAACAGTTACAAAGCAGTTACAAAGCCATTATTTGTAAACTTATTTATTTATTGTAATGACTCTGGTCAGTAGAGGTATGAGATTAGTTTGGTGTTTTTGTTTTGTTTTTGTTTGTTTGTTTGTTTGTTTTTGGTGTTGCTGACTCAACTCAGGGCCTTGGATACCCTAGTCAAATTGTTGCCCTCCCCTTTAGGTTCTGAAATATCTGCGATGTTTCACTGAACCCGATATATGGCCATGCACACAATGCTGATCACCCCCCGAGCTGCCAGCCCTGCATTTTTCTTGCCAATTTTGTGTTGTTATTGTTGTTGTTGTTTTAGACGGGAGTCTGTCTTATGCTGTATAAAACTGACCCTGGAACTCAGGATCTTTCTGCCCTCTTGGTTCTTCTGTAGATCATTGCATGCTATGTCATTTCCCTGTACCTCTGACTTCCTATGAAGTTATTTTTTTTTTTTACTGCTTTTCTCGTAGGTTCTGAAATATGTGGAGTGTTTCACTGGACCCAATATCATGGCTATGCACACCATGTTGATAAACAAACCTTCAGATGCTGGTAAAGAACTCTTCTTTGTTAGGGACACACAAAAGAAAAGTATTGCTAGATTAAGTATGTAAAGTTGGTGTTCAAACCCAGGTCGTGCATATAACTATCAGACTTCAGATGAGGGAATGTATAAGCTTTCATTTAACTCTTAAAACAATTTATATTATAACAACATTGATGAGTAATAGTAATTTCAGATAGTGACTATAGGGAGTATTGCTAAATAGTCACACAACAGGCTGTAGAGCTCATCAAGCAATAGTTTGTATATTATAAACTTCTATTCAGTGTGTCTAAGCTTCTTTTTTATTTCTTCATCTAGACAGGGCTTCTCTATGTAGCCCTGACTATCTTGGAACTCACTCTGTAGACCAGGCTGGCCTTGAACTCAGAGATCCGCTTGCATGCTGAGCCTCCTGAGTGCTGGGATTAAAGGCATGTGCCACTACTGCCCAGCATGTCTGAGTTTTTTGATTTATTTTTTAACTATGTGCCATCTCTGGGCTGTTGGTCCTGAGCTCTATAAAAAAGCAGGCTAAGCAAGCCATGAGGAGCAAGCCAGCGAGCAGCACTCCTCCATGGTCTCTGCATCAGCACCTGCAGTTCCTGCCCTGTTTGAGTTCCTGTTCTGACTTCCTTTGATGATGAACTGTGATGTGGAAGTGTAAGCCAAATAATCCTTTTCCTCCCCAAGTTTCTTTGGTCATGGTGTTTCATCACAGCAGTAGAAACCCTAAGACAGAACCCATGTAAAAATGCCAGGCAGGAGAGCGCATACTTGTAATCCCATCACTGGGGAGGCAGAAACAAGAGGCTTCCCAGGAATGACCATCCAGCCTAGCCTAATTGGAGAGCTGCAGGCTAATGAAAGGCCCTGCATCCAAAGAGATGGACAGGGTTCCTGAGGACACTCAGGCTGTCAACATGCAAACCCTCTCATGTGCACATAAGCACATGCACATGTGTGAGCACCTATACATACATGTCACCTTGCCAAGGACAAGGACTGAGAGAGCCTCCAAGCCACAGGAAAGGGGAACTGGAGCTTGGCTCCATATCATTCTCCTTAATTTCATTAATCCAGCTGTAGTAAAATCCTTATTAAATGCTGCCCCTTTGAAAATCCCAAGCAACAAAGGGATGATGTGTGACTGCTAGAAAGGGTATTAACTACCCCTCCAGTGGGAGCCGGAAGTAGAGGATGTGGAGCCCTCACCGATACTTCAATTTGTTGCTTATCACTTAAGACTGATTTCCTATGGCATTGTTTCATATATTTGGGATTTTGTTTTGTTTTTGTTTGTTTGAGTTGTTTTTTTTGTTTGTTTGCTTGTTTGTTTGTTTTTTCCAAGATAGGGTTTCTCTGTGTAGCTTTGCACCTTTCCTGGAACTCACTCTGTAGCCCAGGCTGGCGTGCTCCACCACCACCCAGCGAGTTTGGTTTTTTGAGACAGGGTTTCTCCGTGTAGTCCTGGATCTCGCTCTGTAGACCAGGCTGGACTCACTCGAAGTCACAGAGATCCGCCTGTCTCTGCCTCCCGAGTGCTGGGATTAAAGGTGTGCGCCACCATGGCCCAGCTCTTTATTTAGTTTTGGTAGATAGGTCAGTGTTCCAGGTTTTCAAGCAAATGAGGAAATGCCCAGACTTCAGGATTTTTTGACAGTGGGTTCTGTTGCAGGCAAGAAGACATCCCGGCATCCCTTGCATCAGGATCTGCACTATTTCCCCTTCCGCCCTAGCGATCGTATCGTTTGTGCTTGGACCGCCATGGAGCACATTGACAGAAACAACGGTTGTCTGGTGGTGCTCCCAGGCACCCACAAAGGCACACTGAAGCCACACGGTTACCCCAAGTGGGAGGTAGGTCTGCATAACTGCTGCACCTCTCTGTGTGATTGTGGTGTATGTGTGCATTCGTGTGTGTGCACATGCACATGCTGGCCAGAGGACAGCCTTGGGTGTCGTTTCTCAGGTGCCTTCTATTTGTTTTTTTTAAAGCAGTTCTCTCAACAGGTAGTCTAGACTGGCTGGCCAGTGAGCCCCAGGATCAGCCTGTCTCTTCCTCACCAGCACTGGGATTAAAGCAAACACTGCCAAACCCGGCCTATTCCTTCCTTTTAACTTGTGTTCTGAGGACCAAGCTCAGGTCCTCAGGCTGGAACAGCCATCTCCTCAGCCCAGCGGCTGAGTCTTTCCAGAACCCTTTGCTGTTTTTAGTTTACATCAGTGGACGCGAGGAGCCTAGGAAGGAGACTGCACTTCCTTTCTTAGCAAATATCGTCTTGAGCTATACAGTTAGAATCAGAGCAATTTTAAGGATGTCAGGTAAAATATCCAATGACATCTATCCTTTCAACACGTGTTTGAAAGCGAAGCCAATGTGTGGGACTTGGGTCCGTGCTACATAAGTTCTGTCACAAAGGCCAGTCAAATAGTTCAGCCCCAGACACATGTGATAAATGACAAATTAGTCTTACCAACTGATGATGGATCTCAGAGTGAAGAAGAGAGCCAGACTGTCACCTACAATTGCAGCAGACACTAGAGCGGTGGTTCTTGACCCTTGGGAGGAGGGCAAATACTCTTTTACATGGGGCAACACAAATATTTACAGCACAGTTCAAAACAGTAGCAACATTACAGCTCTGAAGTAACAACAAAAATAATTTATGGTTGGGGGTCACCACAATGTGAGGAGCTGTATTAACGGGTCACAGCATTAGGAAGGTTGAGAACCATTGCCCTAGAGAGAGCTGGTGACTGAGTTGAACATTGAAGGACATGGTAGAAATCCCTTCTAGAAAAAGAGACACGGAGGTCAAGCACTAGCACAGGCATGCCAAGAGCTGGGTGTTCTTGGTGCAGACGGGTTGGGGGCTTCAGGGACACTGAAAAGATTGGCAGAGGGAAGGACCAGATTTGAGAAGACTTTCACGCTGGCTCTAGTTTGCTTGGGGCACATGGACCTTGCCTTTTGTAAGCAGCTGGCAGAGCTTTCATTTAAAGAAAGTATTATACTCTGTTTGGAGTATAATTGTCATATAATTAACTATCTATTTCTGCACACACATTGGTTACCATACTCAAGAGAATCAAAGTCCCTCTAGCTTGGTGTGGTGGCACATGCCTGTAATCCTAGCATTTGGGAGGCTGAGGCAGGAGGATGGGAAGTTCCAGGATGGTCTAGGCAACATTGCAAGAGCTTGTCAAAAAAAAAAAAAAAAAAAAAAAAGGAAGGAAAAGAAAAACTCCTCTTCACCTGTTATCAAAAACAATCATTGAGCTGTTTTCCATTTTTACAGGTTTGTTTTCATTTTTAAAAATGTTGCATAACTACAGTCCTGTAGTATCCACTCTTTTGTGTGGCTTCTTTCGCTTAGCATGCTTGAGATTCACTGATGTGGTGTGTGTCTTGATAGCCCAGTTCTTTGCATTGCCAAGCTTCATTTTATTGCGCGGCTGCGCCCTTTTTTCTTACCCATTCAGCTCTTGCTGTGGGGAGCTGTGAAGGTTTTTGTATCTATGAATGAAGAGACCAAACCAGTTCTTCAAGAACAGTTATTTTGGGGTATGGTACAAGATGCATTGAAAATTTGGGAAGCCAGGGGCAGAGAACCAGGGGGGAGGTTCTCAACATTTCAAATCTAAGACTAGAAGACCCTGAGCTCTCAGGTGAGGGTCAGTCCAGATAGCATATCCATGGTGAAAAAAAAAAAAACAAACAGGGAACTGATCTTCTGGAGGAAATGGAGAAGCCTGCTTGGAGAGCTTGTCGTACGAAGTCAGTTTCTGGTTTGGTTTGTTTTTTTTGGGAGGTACCTGTGTACGCACGCAGCATGCTTGTGTGCACTATAGCACACACGAGGAGGCCGCAGGGCACCTCACAAAAGTCTTGTTTTCTTTTTCCACTTCGTAGGTCCTGCAGGTTGCTCTTGGCAGCAGCTACCTTTACCCACTAAGCCATCAAGCTAGCCTAGGATGTTAGAATTCTTAAAACGATACTATGTGACATATTGTTATTATGTGAAAGTGTTTCGGTCTGTTCATGAAGGTAAACCTGAAATTGTGAAATCCATCAATTTAGGGTTAGGTAGAGGCAGAAAGATAGCTCAGCAGGTGAAGGTGCTTGTTGTCAAGCCTGATGGATCCCTGGGCTCCACATGGTGGAAGGAGAGAAATAAATCCCCTAAGTTGTCCTGTGGCTTCCACACATGTGCTATGGCATGAGCATCCCCTCCTCACTCAGGAAATATATGTATTTGTATTATATAGGTATATGTAAATATATATGTATAGATCTGTATTCTTTTCTTTTAAGGTTAGGTAAGGGTTGGTCTGCACCAGGCGTTTTCCTTTGGGCCACCAACCAGCTCCCAAATCATGACACAGAGACTTCCTAGAGCGAATGCTCGGCCTAACTTAGCTTGTTTCTGGCTAGCTCTTTTAACCTAACCTGTTTCTCTTTATCTACCTTTTGCCTCGGGGCTTGTTCCCTTTCTTACTTCTGTGTATCTTACTTTCCCTGCTTCTCTGTGTCTGGCTGCCTGGTGGCTGCCTGGCCTCTTGCCCCAGGCATGTCCCTCATTCTCTCTTCCCTCTCTTTCTTCCTTCTCTCTTTCTAGATTTCTCCTATTTCTTCTCTCTGCCTTCCAGCCCCACCTGTCCTTTCTCCTGTCTAGCTACTGGTCGTTCAGCTCTTTATTAGGCCAATCAGGTGCCTTAGGCAGGCAAGGGGAAGCAAATGCAACACATCTTTTCATAATTAAACAAATGCAGCATAAACAAATGGAACACATCTTTACACAGTTAATGTTCTGCAGCACAAACAAATGGAACACATCTTTACACAGTTAATGTTCTGCAGCACAAACAAATGGAACACATCTTTACACAGTTAATGTTCTGCAGCATAAACAAATGTAACACACCTTTGCCTAGTTAAAATCCTATTCTACAGCATTGGTCATGGCACAGGGCCAAGCTCTGCTTGGCTTGAGCAAAAGGGAATGATCTGGAGGCTTTCCAAACAGCAGCATTTCCAAGCCAGCTTAGCTTAGCTTCCAGGTCACATACCCACCTTGCTGGGAGAAAAGGGTCCTGGGTTCAAAGTGCAATACTAGCCCATAGGGAAATGGCCATTTCCCAAAAGGAATTTGGAATAGTCTTAGCAAGAACAGGATGCTGGGGCTGGGAAGATAGCCCAGTCAATAAAATGTTTGCCTTGCAAGCATGATTCCCCAGAACTTATTATTGTTATTATTATTATTATTATTATTTAAAAAGCTGAGCATGGTGGACACACTTGAAATCTCTGCTGCGGTGGAGACAGGCTGATGATCCCTAGAGCTCACTGGGCAGCCTAGCCTACTTGGTGAGAGAGATTGTCTCAAAAAAGAAGGTGGGAGCTTTTCACTCCTCCTACCGGCTATTTTGAGGTAGGAACTTATGCAAGCAACTCCAGTTAAACTCCGTGAGTCACACACAGAAAGAAGACACAGAGTATGCATGGTGAGTGCACTCCAGTGTGAAACTGTCAAAAAACAAAAAACAAAAAAAAAAATGAAAAAAACGCATCAGGGGAAAATGGTAGACAGTAGCTGAGGAGCAACACTTAGGCTGATCTTGATCTTTGTACCTCCGCCTCCTGAGTGCTGGGATTACTAGGATGTGCCATCACCCCTGGCCATTTGTTCTTTTTTACTGTTCTTGGTTTACTCTGGGTGTGACATAAGAGTTTTGCACACAGACACCCTCACTGTGCCCCCGATTTGGAGAGGAGAATTAGCTTCCCCAGGATACTCCTGACGAGGAGGAGGAGGATGCATAGGAAAATCTGGATAGGGAGAATGTCATGCTAGGAAAGAACATTACTGATTCAGGTTGGACAAGCCTAAGGCAAATGTGTGTATTTGCCCATTATATTAGCCAGGGTTCCGTAGCAGAACTGAAATAATAGGATGGATGGACATTTTATACATACATATAATTTATTATATCAATTTACATTAAAATAGCAGCAGCAGTTGTCCTTTGAGGCTGGGTGCTTTGTCAGTCAAAATAGTCCCACCGCAGTGGCTGTCCCACACTGGAGAGGCCAACAGTAGTTGCTGTGCAGTTGACCAGATGAATAGCTCAGCAGCCCCAGCCTAATGTCCAAAACCTAGACATTTTCTGGAGAGCCATTGGTCCTCCATCCATGATAGAAGCCTGGAAACATGGGTTCTAAAGTCAGCAAAGGAGCAGCAGCAGCAGCAGCCGCCGTCCAGAAAGGGAAAATAAAGTACCAAAATACAGCTAGACTTTCGGCTGCCCCCTCTGTATCTACTGCCCCCCTACTCTGGGCAGGTTTCCTCTAGCAATTAAGGCAATCAGGACAATTCTTCAGGTGAGGCTCCCTAACCCGGAGATTCTAAAAGGTGGCAAATTAACATTAAGACAAGCATCACACTTATGTTAACCACAAGAGGCAAAACTGGCCTAAATCAGTTATAATTAATTTGCTGTAATTGCGCATGTGTGGAGGTCAGAGGACAACTTATAATTAATTTGCTGTAATTGCACATGTGTGGTGGGCAGAGGACAACTTATAATTAATTTGCTGTAATTGCACATGTGTGGAGATCAGAGGACAACTTTCAGGAGTAGGTTCTCCCGTATGGGTCCTAGGTATCTGGGTGTCAGGATCTTGTGCTTTTAACCAGTGAGCCATCTCCCTGGCCCACCGTGGGACTTCTGAAAAACAGATATCTGAGAAGATTCTGTATATTTAAAAAAAAAAATCAAGAGTCTGATTTAGACATGCTGTTGTCTTGGAGGAAGTTCAAGGACTCTTGCTTCCCCGATAGACTGATGATGAAGTCTGGCCACGGTGGCACCTGGAATATGAATGTGTCTTCTCCTGTGTGTTCTAGGGAGGGGTTAACAAAATGTACCACGGCATCCAAGACTACAAGGTGGACAATAACAGGGTGTACCTGGTGATGGAGAAGGGAGACACTGTTTTCTTTCATCCTTTGCTCATCCATGGATCTGGTCGGAACAAAACTCAAGGATTCCGCAAGGTATGGATTCAGATTGCTACATCTCCAAAGATGAGTGGACTAGAACAAAGATCTCAAAATACATTAGGATAGCAAAGAATGCAGGACTTTTCACTAGGGGGCCAGTTTATTTACCAAGATATACACATACATTCACTCTGTTAGGCCCCTCACCCTGTGGACACTGCACCATTCATGGACTTACTTCTGAACAAAAGTGGCCTTTTCAGCACACAGCTGCTGCTGAGGCTAAAAACAAAGGCTGAATTACTACAAAAGCATCATTTGGAATTCATTTTGCTCATTCTAAGTACAACAGGAGAGAAGTTCATAGTATCTTTACTATTGAGAAAAATAGTACCGATCCAAAACAATATTGAGTTCAGAAGGACACAGTCAGAAACTGGACTCAGCAGGCGCTTGTGTTTCCAATCCTTAGCTTCAGAATGTTTACAACTTAATACGTCGATGCCTGTGTTAAAAAGTTCCCCACAGCCGGGCAGTGATGGTACATGCCTTTAATCCCAGCACTCGGGAAGCAGAGGCAGGTAGGTCGCTGTGAGTTCAAGGCCAGCCTGGTCTACAGAGTGAGTTCCAGGACAGGCACCAAAGCTACATGAAGAAACCCTGTCTTGAAACAAAACAAAAAAAGAAAGTTAAAGTTCCCCACAAATGCCACAACTTCTCATTTTGACAAGTCCAGTAGATCTGATAGTCCTGTGAGTGTGCACTTCCTCATGGAAACAGTGGTCCACACCAAACATCAGGGCTCCTTTGGGTCTAAGTGGGTCTTTCTGGCTCCTCACATGGTTCCCACCCATCTTTCCTGGCTCTTTGAGCCCAAAGACAAGGCACCAACTGTATCTTCCACTCACTGACGTTCCCACTAGGTTCTCTGGAACTTGGGGTTAGGCTGAGGTGGTGGAGGTGCTACCTCAGGACAAAATCTAAGGGGCTGCCAAAAGTTCAGCATGGACTTTTAAAGAGCCATGCTTCTTCTTATGCCAAATTTTAAAATAAGAGGCTGGTATTGTTTCTCATAGTTGTGCAAGTGTGAGGTATAAGCATTGAAATATAAATAAGTTCTGATGCCAGGCGGCGGTGGCGCACGCCTTTAATCCTAGCACTCGGGAGGCAGAGCCAGGCGGATCTCTGTGTTCGAGGCCAGCCTGGTCTACAGACGAGATCCAGGACAGGCACCAAAACTACACAGAGAAACCTTGTCTCTAAAAAAGTTTTGATATACTGAATTTGCCCTTTTCTATATTTTTCTAGTGTCTTGCATAGTCTAGAAAAATAGTCACCATTGTTTCATAATAAAATGCATATGGGAGAGCACATTTTCCCTTTGTCTTGGTCTCTGATGCAGCTCGAGCTAGCATGCAGGTTTACACAGGTGACGGAATTTGAGACGTCACTGTAGAAATCAGTACTTTGAGCAAAGTAGCAAGTCCTTCTGATGGATGTGGTCACCTTTAGATAATGAACTAGTGACAAAAAAGAGGAATTTTAATGACTGCTTTGCAAGCTTGGATTTGTTACAAATTTTTCTAGAATGGAGAGAAACGAGTAGTTTCAGCCTTCTTTCAGAAGGAGGCAAGGTGGGTTCATGGAACTGACCTTTAATGCCCCTTTTGGTTTGAGAGGGTATGTGTATTCTTCTTCTAGAGGTATTTTCAGTTTCCATATCTATCTCCATTGAAATAATGACCTATCTCAAATTCAACTGGGTAACAAAGTTGAGATGATGCTGAAGTCCAGTGTGATGCACACTTGTAATTGCAACACTCGGGAGGCTGATGCAGAAGGATCACATGTTCTGAGAACCAGGGGACAGTTTATGCAACACAGCCTTAGCTACATAGTGAACCTATCCCAAAAGAAAAAAAGATGAGAGATAATAGTGGAACACCATCCATTTAAGGACTTTAGGATATGGGAAATTTTAAATGCCTAAAAATATTGAAGATCTCTTAAGGGACTGGACTTCCTAAATATACCTTAAAAAAAAACAAGTATCACAGCTAATTAAAAAAAATTTTTTTGTGGGCTGGTGGGATGATTCAGCAAATACAGGTGCTTGCTCCCAAGCCTCATGAGCAGAGTTCAGTCCCTGGGAGTCCGCAGGGGAGGAGAGCTCCAGCCATCAAAACCTGTCCTCTGACCTTTGCGCGCACGCGCGCACACACACACACTCTTTAAAATCTTTTGTAATTTCTCAATTAGCCTTTGGCTGTAGAAGGAGGGGCCAAGATATGCATGAGGAGACTGGGTTAGGATACTATAGGCCATTCTTCCAATTGAGAAATCAAATCTCAAGTGAAATATTCCCGTTCTAGGACTCTGCTTGATTTGGGGCATAATGGGATTAATAGGGTGCTCGTCTCTAATCTCAGTCTCTCCTTTCTGCACAGGCAATTTCCTGCCACTATGCCAGTTCTGACTGCCACTATATCAACGTGAATGGCACCAGTCAAGAAAACATCCAAAGGGAAGTTCAAGAGTTAGCGGAGAAACAGTATAGATTAGAAAGCAACGTTGACTTAAAGGTACATTTATTAACCAACCCCAAAGGAAACACTGGGGTTCTCTTTCTTCAGATTTAATTTGGAAGCATGCAAGCTTCTGTTTGCTCCCTTCAGAGCTGTTCCTGGGCCCACCAAGAAGGACGGTGTAGGGCTTTCGCTACGGATAGTCGATATTGATGCTGATCAGTCAATCCCAGTGAGTGGGCACGTTCACTTTTGAAAGCTGGTTTTATTCTCTTTGTCATCACAAATGCAGGCCTGGATACTGAGTTAGTGATAGTTAATGCGCTGTAGTCACACGCCGTAGGTCACACAGATGCCATGCTCCCTGGCTGTCTCCAGTCATCTGGAGTATCTTGATCCCACTTTGGAACCTACAAAGGTGAGAATGTGGAATCTATATAATTACCAAATCTCAATAAGGAAATCACTTTGAGCTGGGCGGTGATGACACATGCTTTTTATCCCAGCACTTGGGAGGCAGAGGCAGGTGGATTTCTGTGAGTTCGAAGCTAGCCTGGTCTACAGAATGAGTTGTAGGATAGCCAGGGCAAGAAAAGAAAAAAGAAAAGAAAAAGAAAGAAATCACTTTGGAAATTAAAAACGAAAGTAGCCACAAATGTGTCCCATATCTGAAAATGCTCTGATTTCACATTTGCAGCCCCTAAAAATTCTTATCGTTCATCTCCCTCTATCTAGGACTTAAAATGCCTTCCATGGATAACTAAGACTTGGGTCTTACAAGGATGTCGACAACTCTCCCGGTGTGAGGTTCCACATTTGTAGATTTGGCCAATTGAAATACTGGAAAATATTAAAAAGTATTTGGGGTCTGGAGAAATGGCTCAGCAGTTAAGGATGAGAACTGCTTTTGTAGAGGACCTAAGTTCAGCCCGTTACAGGCTTCTAATGGCCTCTACCTCCAGTTTCAGGGGATCCTGCACCTCTGACCTTTTTAGGCACTGCACTCACATGCACATACTCACACAGACACACCTACGTCCTTAAAAATAAATTAAACCTTTCAGAAAGTATTTGAAAAAGACTGCATATGCCCTGAACATATACAGACATTTTTATCACTCCTTCCTTAAACAATAAAATGTCCATTGATGGGACGTTTACATTCTGTCGGGTAGTATGGGTAAGCCAGAGATGGTATATGGTACATGGTGGGGTGCATACGGGCTCTATTCAAATACTGCACCATTTCATACGAGGGTCTTGCCATCCCATGGCTTACAGTATCCAAGGTGAGTCCTGGACGGTACACCAGGCTTGAGGTTGGTAAGGTTATGCTCAACGAGGCCTCACATGTTGATTTTTATTACTTGGTAAGTTATAGCTTATCAGGTTAATTTAGAAGAATAATGCCAACTCCTACTACGTAATCATTTCTGAGACAAAAACACTTTTGTGTCACTTGTATTTCTCACTGAACTTCAGTAGAACAGTGAGAGTGGCTTCGTGCCATTTTGTAAAAATGCCGGAGGCCAAGCTAAGTGGCAGAATTAGGTTTGAGAGCTGGACTAATTCATTCTTTCTACTGTACCTTACGGCTCACTCAAAAGATAAACAATAAACCAGAAAATAGAAATTGTATTGTTAGAAATGAAAAGGAACTGGGCGTGGTGGCTCACTCTTAGAATTGCAGTACTCAGGAGGCTAAGGCAGGAAGACTGTGGCAAGTTCGGAGCCAGCCTGGGCTACATGGTGGGTTCGAGGTTGACTTGGGCTACAGGGTGAGACCCTGTCTCAAAAATAAAAGCTGCTCAAGCAAGATGACTCAGAAAGTAAAGGTGCGTGCCACCAAGCCTGAGGGCCTGAGTTCAGCTCCTTCAGCCCACACGGTAGAAGGATAGAACCGACCCCACAAATTATTTTCTGACCTCCATCTGTTCTCTAACTCACGTATGCCACGCACACACACTCATAAATAAATACATTCATAAATAAATACATAAATAAAATGTAATAAAAAACAAAACAACAACAATAAAAACACAGGTGGGGGAGAACAAAATTTAAAAACAAACTAGTCAACTATGGCGTCTTTTTCACAATCATAATCCAATCATGAGTAGACTTTTCAACATACTCCAGGCCAATAGCATCAAGGAGCAGCAGAAAGACAGCTAGTAAACAGTTTTTACTGTGGCCAAGTTGTGTGTGGGCCTAATAGCATCATCTGCGTTAGCACCTGTGTCCGGTCAGCCAGGGCTGGTAGCTGGGAACCTACGGACCTAGCATAGTCAGCACTATTCTAGATACTGGTAGGTAGATGACTGGAGTCCCAGAACAGTTTTCATTTACTAATCCGTAGAACTATTAATATGTTTTCCTGTTTAGTCGTTTGTAGAGGCTTGAACCCTTTTTCTCATGGAGGTAGAGCAATGGACGTGTCCCACGAACTCTGTTTGATATTATTTCAGGATATTTGGATGTTTCGAAGCCGATCTGTAAAAGGGGAAAGAACAAACCTGTGAAATAGCCCTTCAAGAGTGTGATACGACGATGAGTGCCTATAATCCCAACACTCAAGAGACAAGAGCGTCGTGAGTTCGAGTACCACCTGGGCTACATAGCAAGATACTGTTTCCTCCCCTCCCCGCCCCAGACAAAACAAAAATAATTAGCTCTTCATTATAATTCTTTTAAAGGAAACATCAAAGCAAGACATCTCAGGAAAATGTTTTCTTATTGAGATGATGCCATCTTTTCTATCTCCTGTTTATGAATCAAGACATGTACTGGGGCCTTAACTGCCCAGATTTAATTATGTGGTACTGTTGTTTTAATTGAGTGAAATATTACTGTTTTAAGAAAAACTAACTTGGGGTATAACTAATAAAGGTGACTGAGTATAATTTAAGCATTTCCAGTCAATTTCTTTCTCTCTACAGGCACTTTGCCTAGCAGAAATGATTTCTTGGAAGTTCAGTCTACATACATCGGGGTGTACATCCCTCCTGCCATGTCGTGACGGGCTTTTGTTCTAGTCTAGAACAAAGAGTAAATATTCACAGTAAATGACGGGCAGAGCGAGAGCAGCGTGGAGTCCAATAAAGGTGGAACCCCGTTTTCTTTTTTCTTTTTTCTTTTTTTTTTTGGTTTTTCGAGACAGGGTTTCTCTGTGTAGCTTTACACCTTTCCCGGATCTCGCTCTGTAGACCAGGCTGGCCTCGAACTCACAAAGATCCGCCTGGATCTGCCTCCTGAGTGCTGGGATTAAAGGCGTGTGCCACCACCGCCCGACTTGGAACCCCATTTTCTGAAGCATGCTTCCTTGCAAGCCTTCACCCCAACCCCTTCCATAAAACACAGATCAGTCATCTCCACTAGTTTCTTTTGATGCTGAGTAGGGAAGACAAGAGTGCCTTGCAGGTGTTTCCTGTTGGGCAGAGCAGCTGACAGCTTTCTACCCTAAAGCCTCCCCCTTTCAAACACAGGACTTTTGGGATCCTTTTGTTTCCATTAGCATTGAGTGTGGACTCCGGGTGACTACTGTAACTTATCTCTACACCAGCTGGAGGCAGCAGCGAGCTGTGTGCCTTAGTTTTCAAAATTCTAGTTGGGGCTTTGGTAAGGAAAAAATAGCAAGTTCCTTTTTGTGAATTTGGAGTGTTGGTGTTTATCAATTTCTTTATTAAGACAGCCCTCCCCGCTTTTAAGCCCAGCTTCAGCGAACCCAGAGCTTTGGGTATGCATGGCAAGTGCCCTACCACTGAGCTACATCCTGAGCCCTTCATTTTTATTTATTTTAGACAGGCCTTGCTAAGTTTTCCAGATGGCTTGGAACTATGTAGCCCAGGCTGGCCGGGAACTTGAAATCCTCAC
>CABHPQ010152885.1:0-22534 GCA_902168405.1 Peromyscus aztecus | reverse complement strand
GTGTCTGTGGTTTAGCAGGGGGTCCCAATCCAAGATGGAAGCTGGACTTCTAGTGTCTGGTGTGGTCTCTTGTCAAGGAGGGAGTCTTTTTCTGAGTTGTAGGCTGGCATTCTGGTGGCCAGTGTGGCTTCTGGTTCATTGGAGTAACTGCACCTTAGCCCCGGGCTAGGATATGGTGAAAAAGAGGGGAAGAAGATGGGTATGGGGAATAGTGTCAGAGTTGGGGCAACAAGAGAGTATAGGAGATCTTATGGTAGGCAGCCTACTTGACTTTCTGGAAGGCTTGGCCTGTGTTTAGGTAGGGGGTGTCCACTGGAGTTGGGGGCTGGGACACAGCAACAAAGGGGGAGGGTTACTGAGGGTTAGGTTTGTTGCAAACTAGAGAGTGAAGAAATTCTGTGAGTTGGTGGCCTACCTACCTCTTCTGGCAGGTATGGCCAGTGTTTAGGCAAGGAGTACCTACCCTAGGGAACTGAGAGAGTGAGGAAGGTACAGTATTCCAAGCTTTTAGTGTGGTCACTGGAGATGGAACTCAGGTTGTTAGGAGTGTATGACCAGAACTTTACCAACTAAACAATCTCCCCAACAACATTGATGGCAGATTTAAATGTCATCCAGAAATTTAGGGGGAAAGCACCCAAGTATCCCAAATGCATTGTAACAGTGCTTGGTATGGGATTTATGAATTTAATTTTTAACAGGAATTTAGAACAGATTCTGAAATGATTCACTGATGTCCACACTTTTTCTAAGATGACAAAGAGGATATCACTGAGAGATAATGCACATGTCAGCAAATCAATTCTTTCTCCTAGTTTCTTTCTTCCCATGATCAGTGAATCTTTAAACACTTTCTGCTTCATTTGCTTCCTGCCAGGCTGCAGTTAAGGTAATCATCTCTATCAGAAGCAAAACAAACTGACGGCAGTGAAGAATTTGGGGACTTCTGTATCATTCATGCCCTTTCACTAGAACCTTGTTATATATCTGAAGCCAGTTTCATTTCCTATGGCTTACTATATTAATGTGTGCTTTCTTAAAGCCTCAGCAGTTCCATCATTTTTCTTCTTTTTTTTTTTAAATAACTGAATTCTTTATTGATTCTCTGGGAATTTCACATTATGCAGCCCAATCCTGCTCACCTCCCCATCTCTTCATATCCTCCTCTCACCACCATGGCTTCCCTCCCCCAAAAGGATCCCCAAAATTAAGTATTAATTATAAAACAAAGGAAACAAACAAACAAACAAAAAACACCTCTCTCCCACTGTTGCCCTGAGTCATGGAGATCCTACCACTAACATTCTGTCCCTTCATGTGCTCCAGCAGGTCATAGATGGCGCTGGATGTTAGGGTGAACCAAACCAAGGCTCAGGATGGGGGTCTGAGTGGTAGCTGAGGAGTTCAAATGGGCTGATGGAACCAACATCCTCAGTCAAGGTGTGGTCCGTGCCATCAAGGCCAGCTCCCCCATGCCCATGGTGAGGAATGGGGCCATCCCTCCTGAGTATGTGGCCTAGCTCTCCCATGAGGGGTGGAGCCAGCTCTCCTCCTACAGTGTCCAGTAAGGGGAAGGACCAGCAATCCCAGGGCCATTGAAGAGCAGGCTAGCTCAGCACAGTCCTGGGATTTCATAAGGATTTTTCCTATAAACCCCTGTAGTAACATAGGCCATGGAGACAGGGGCATGGGCCTGGGTCTCAACATGGCCCTTGTGGCAGCACAAGCCACCCAGATCATTTTAACCCTGGCAGCAGCATGGCCTTGCACAGCAGCATGATCTCAGGTGGCTGACCAGATAGACCCCTGGCATTAGCATGGCCTTCAATGATGTCAGGAGCCACAGACATCAAAACCGATCCTGGCTAAAGTTGAGCCATGGACCCAGACATGGCCCCTGGACCCCGCCCTGGTCCAGATGACAGCATGAATGTAGCTTACAGCACAGGACACACAGATCAGCTTGGCCCCAATGGTGGCTCGGCCTTTGGACACCAACATGGCCACAGGTTGCAGCTTAGTTGCTGGGCATCTGTGTTACCTCAGGTGGCAACATTGGACCGCAGACCCCATCTGTAGTAGGACCACAGATACAGACGTGATTCTTGGTAGCAGCCCAGCTCAGATGTCACCATGGCCCCAGGTGCCAACAAAGGACACTCAGATTGCCATGATCCTTTTTTTTTCTTGGTCATCTAATATAGAGCTTCAATATCTAATTTACAGCAAATTATAAAGACTACTGAATTCTAACTTTTTTTTCCCGTATCTACCACATTATGTGATTCATATCAATAGCTATTGTTGGCAGCACATTCAATATTCAAACCTAAATAATTTCTTCTCAGCCAATCATGACACACTCATGTCCCCATGGGGATTTTAACTATTGTTAAGAGAAGTCTAATATACTTCTTGTGATTTAACACATCATTAGAATTCCTCCAAAGAGTTGCAAAGTCATAGAAGGAAAAAATTAGTTTATATTAAAGATTGCTACATCTGTGTTTTTATTTGTTTATTTATTCCTATTTACAGTTGTATTACCTCTGAACTTGCAGGTATCTACACGGTACATAGCCACATCTCCACATTCTAATGTCTGACCTTGTTTGTAGCACAGAGAAAAAAAATATTATTGGAGTTGGGTATTTTTCTTCAGAAACACTTCTTCCTGTGTTGACAAATGGTTGACATTTCTACGCTGATTAATGATTTGGTCAATGAATCATTCCTTCTGTCACTAAATATGTCAATGAGAATTTTTAAATCTGCTTTTTCCCTACATTTTCTTATTCACTCTCACATTTGAAATACAAATTTTACTATAAAGAAAAATTCACATTGATAGGATATGAAGATAGTCTTGAGAACATTAGCTACAGAGCCTTTAAGATTAAAAAAAAATGTTTCCATGGTTCTTGGCATTACTAAGAGGAGGAAACTAAATGTAATTAATTTTATAGTTTAGGAAAATGGTGTATAATCCATATTCTGATTTTATTCCAGCTTCTTTAAAAATGGAATAGGATGAAGGTAATAATGTTTGTTTGCTTCTTTTTTGTTTTGCTGTTTATTTGATACACACAGAGGCATATAGGCAGATATGGTGCTAGAAAGGTAGCAGAAGTTCTACATCTTGATCCACAGGTAGAAGGAAGAGACTGAGACATACTAGGCCTGGGTTGAGCTTCTGAGACCTCAAAGCCCTCTGCCAGTGACACACTTCCTCCAACAATGCCACACTTACTCCAGCACCTCCCATTAATGCCAGTCCCTATGAGCATGTGGGACTATTTTCATTCAAGCTACCACACTAAACGTGCTTCAATAAATGGCTTTATACCTGTGCAACAGTATGTGGACATGGTGGGTTAAAACAAACTGCCATATGGGATTTCCATAATGGCTGTAGAAGACTGCATTCCCACCATCAATGGAGAAGTGTTCCCCTTGCTCCAAACACTCACCAAATGAACTGTCACTTGTGTTACCGATCTTTGCTATTCTGACAGATGTAAGATGGAATTTCAAAGTAGTTTTGATTTGCATTTCTCTGGTGGCTAAGGATGTTCAGTATTTCTTTAAGTGTCTCTCAGCTATTTGCAATTCCTCTATTGAGAATTCTGTTAAGACATGTACCTGATTTTTAATTAGATTGTTTGGTTTATTGATGTCTCATTTCTTATGTTCTTGTATATTTTATATATTAGACCTCTATTGGATGCGTAGTTGGAAAAATCTTTTCCTATTCATTAGGCTGCTCTTTGTTCAATTGATGGTGTCCTTTGCATTACAGAAGATTTTCAGTTTCATGAGGTCAGACTTATTAATCATTGATCTTAGTGGCTACATTAAAGAAAGTTGTCTCCTGTGCCAATGCATTCAAGGCTGTTCCACACATTTTTTTTTTTCTATCGGTTTCAGTGTGTCTTGTTTTATGATGAAGTCTTTGATCCACCTGAACTTGAGTTTTGCTCAGGGTGATAAATATGAATCTATTTGCATTCTCATATGTGCAGATATCCAGTTAGACCCCCATCATTTGTGGAAGAAGCTTTCTTGTATCCACTCTGTTTTTCTGGATTCTTTATCAAAACTCAGGTGTCCATAGATGTGTAGATTTGTATTTGGGTCTTCAACTCAATTACATTGATCAGTGTGGCCATTTTTACTCTAATACCCTGTGATTTTTATTACTCTGTCTCTGTAGTACAGCTTGAAATGAGGGCTGGTGATACCTCAGGAGTTTTTTTGTTTTTTTCTTTTTTCTTTTTTTATTGTCCAGGATTGTTTAGGCTATCCTGGGTTTCCTGTTTTTCCATATGAAGTTGATAATTTCCACTCCAAGTTCTGTAATTAAAGTTTTTTGGATGTTTTGATGGTGATTGCATTGAATCTGTGAATTCCCTTTGGTAGGAAGGCCATTTTTATTACTTTCTTAATCCTAGCAATCTCTGAGCATGGGAGATCTTTCCATCTTCTTATATCTCTTTCTGTTTCTTTCTTCAAAGACTTAAAGTTTTTGTCATACAGCTGTTTCACTTGTAATTGTAGAGTTACTGCAAGATATTTTATGTTAATGAGATTGTTGTGAAGAGGTTTTTTCCCCCGATTTCTTTCTCAGTTCATTTGTCACTTGTATGTAGAGGGCTGCTGATTCTGTTGAATTAATCTTGTATCCATTCATTTTGCTGAAGCTATTTATTAGCTGTAGGAGTTCCCTAGCAGAGTTTTTATTGTCACTCATGTATGCTATCCTATCTGCAAATGCTGCTTCTACTTCTTTTCCAATTTGTTTCCCCTTAATCTGTTTCTATTGTATTATTGCTCTACCTAAAATTTTAAGTATTATATTTATTAGATATGCAGAGAATTGACAGCCTTGTCTTTTTCCTGATATTAGTGGAGTTGCTTTGAGTTTTTGTCCATTTACTTTTATGTTGGCTATGGGCTTGCTGTAAATTGCCTTTATTATGTTTAGGTGTGTTGTGGGATGTTCTGTATGGCAAATGT
Source organism: Peromyscus aztecus (assembly GCA_902168405.1). NCBI lineage: Eukaryota > Metazoa > Chordata > Mammalia > Rodentia > Cricetidae > Peromyscus > Peromyscus aztecus. The sequence continues at coordinate 17,518 of CABHPQ010152885.1, read as the reverse complement.
GTTGCTAATAAAACACTGATTGGCCAGTGGCTAGGCAGGAAGTATAGGCGGGACTAACAGAGAGAATAAAAAGAACAGGAAGGCAGAGGGAGTCTCTGCCAGCCACCGCCAGGACAAGCAGCAGATAAAGATGCCAGTAAGCCACGAGCCATGTGGCAAGGTATAGATTTATGGAAATGGATTAATATAAGATATAAGAACAGTTAGCAAGAAGCCTGCCACGGCCATACAGTTTGTAAGCAATATAAGTCTCTGTGTTTACTTGGTTGGGTCTGAGAGGCTGTGGGACTAGCAGGTGAAAGAGATTTATCCTGACTGTGGGCCAGGCAGGAAAACTCTAGCCACATAGGTGTTTTCCTTTTATTCCTAATCTCTCCAAGATTTTTATCATGAAGGAAACCTGGCTTTTGTGAAAGGGATTTTTTGGCATCTATGTAGATGATCATTTTTTGTTGTTGTTGTTTTTTCTTTCAGTTTGTTTGTACAGTGGGTTACATTTACTGATGTTCATATGTTGATCTATCTCTGCATCTCTAGGATAAAGCCTTTTTTTTGCTGGTGGATAATCTTCTTGATGTGTTATTGCATTTGGTTTGTAATTATCATATTGTGTTTTTTGCATCTATGTTCATAAGAGGAACTGGTCTGTAGTTCTCTTTCTTTGTTGAGTCTTTTTATGGCTTGGTATCAGGGTAACTGTGGCTTCATAAAATTAATTGGTATAATATTTCTTCTGTTTCTGTTTTGTGAACTAATTTGAGTATTAGCATTAAAACTTCTTAGAGATGTGGAGGGTAATGGAGGAGAGGTGGGTGGAGATAGTGTTCAGCATAGACATTGATCCAGTCAACCATGGAAAATCAGACTTTGGACACTCATCTTAGCTTCCTGTTTTGATAATACATTACTGATCCAGGACCCAGAAGCCTCTTATTGTAGACTCTTTGAGACTTCACTGTCTACATCTCTTTGGGTTGTACCCTGCCTGACACACTATCTTTTTCATTTCTCAAATAGCCAACTATTCATTTCATTGATTATTTGTATTTTTCTTTGTTTTATTTTATTGATGTCAGCCTCAGTATGAGTATTTCATGCTCTCTTCTCTTGTTGGGTATGCTTATTTCATTTTGTTCCTAAACTTTCAGGTGAGCTGCTAAGTTGTAGTATAAGACCTCCCCATTCTTTTTTATGTAGGCACTTAGTGCTCTGAACTTTCTCTAGGCACCTCTTTCATTGTGTTCCTAAGTTTGTGTATGGTTTGTATTCCCTTTCACTAAATTTCAGAAAGACTAATTTTTTTTTCATTATTTCTGTCTTCATCCAGTTTCATTCATTAGAGAATTATTCAGTTTCCATGAGTTTGTAAGCGTTCTGTTATTTCTGTTTCTGTTGATATTCAGCTTTAATCAATGGTTTTCTGATAGAATGCAGTGAGCTATTTTGATTTTCATGTATTTATTGAGACTTGCTTTGTGACTAAGTATGTGGTCTATTTTGGAGAAAGTTCTGTGATGTGTTGAGAAGAAGGTATATTCTTTTGTGTTTGGGTAGAATGTTCTGTAAATATCTGTTAAGTTCATTTGGTTTGTAATGACAGCTCCAGCATTTCTCTGTCTAGTGTCTTTTTCTGGATGGCTTGTTCATTGGTGAGAGTGGGGTTTTCAGATATCCCACTATCAGTGTGTGAGGGGCATTATGTGATTTAAGCTGTGGTAATGTTTCATTTTACAAAATTGGTTGCCATTGTGTTTGGAGCATAGATGTTAATAATTGAAAATGCAATCTTGGTGTTTTTTTTTCCCTTTGGTGAACATGTAGTATTCTTCCCCAGCTCTTTTGTTTAATTTTGTTTTGTAGTTTATTTTGTTAGAAATTAAAATGGCTACCTGAGCCTGCTTCTTAGGTCTATTGGCTTGGAATATCTTTTTCCAACCCTTTACTCTGAGGTAATATCTATCTGTTATGTTGAGGTGTATTTCTTATATTCAGCAGAAGGGTGTGTCCAATTTCCCATTCTGCTAATCTGTATCTTTTTATTGGGACAACGAGGCCATTGATATTGAGAGTTATAAATGACCAATGATTGTTAAGTCCCCTTGTTTTGTTGGTGGTGGTGGTAGTGGTGGTGGTGTCATGCTGCTGCTGCTACTGCTGCTGTTGTGTGTGTGTGTGTGTGTGTGTGTGTGTGTGTGTGTATGTATTTCCACTCTTTTAGTTTTGCTGCTGTGAGAATCTTTATTTCCTATGTTTTCATGTTTGTCGTTACCCTCCTTAGCTTGGATTTTTCCTTCTAGCAATTTTGTAAGGCTGTATCTGTAGGTGGATGTTGTTTAAATTAGACTTTATCATATAATATGTCATTTTATCCATCTCTGGTGATTGAAAGTTCTCCTAGACATAGTAATCTGGGCTGACATGTATAGTCTCTTATAACATGCAGCACATCTGTCCAAGCCCTTCTGGCTTTTAGAGTCTTCATTGAGAAATAAGGTGTAATTCTAACTTGGACTCTTTTCTTTGCAGCTTTTAATATTCTTTCTTTGTTCTGTACATTTAGTTTTTCAATTATTATGTGGTGAATAGAATTTCTTTTCTGGTCCAATCTTTTTGGTATTCCCCATGCTTTTTATACCTGTGTAGGCATCTCCTTTTCTTTAGGATAGGAACATTTTCATCTTTTATTTTGTTGAAAATATTTTCTAGGCCATTGAGCTTGTACTGTTTTCATTCCTGTATTCTCATTATTCTTAGGTTTGGTCTTTTCATAGTGTCCCGAATTTCTGGATGTTTTGTGTCAGGAATACTTTAAATTTAACATTTTTCTTTTACCAATGTATCCATTTCTTCTATCATATCTTCAGTACCTGAGATTCTGCCTTCCATCTCTTGTATTCTGTTGCTTGCCTCTGTAGTTCCCATTGGCATTCCTAAATTTTTCATTGTCAGATTCTCTCGGTGTGTGTTTTCATTATTGCTTCTACTTCTACATTCAGGTTTTGAACAGACTAATTTGTTTTCTTCAATTGTTCGTTTGTTTTTTTCTTGGTCTTCATTAGGGGTTTATTCATTTCCTCTAATTGTGTATTTATGTTTTGTGAGGCCCAAATTGCTCAGGGTCAGAGAATCTGAGCTTGCTTTACTCAGCAGGGCTGCATAGGGAGATTATTTGCTCACGAGCGTGTTTACCAGGTGTTTGAAAGGGTCTACACTTGGCTGTATGGTGTGCTTTGATCTGGAAAGTGGGCTATCTTTTGCTCCTCCCCTTGGCATGTTATAAAAAGTCCTTTTCATTAAAGAATGAGGTTGTTGGGTATTGGTCCAGGCCCTCCTGAAGCTTTCCTGTGTATCTGTCTTTCTTCTCATCATCTAGGTCTCTCTTTCTCTCTGATGTTTCCTCATTCCTTTATCCTCCACATAAGAACCCTTCAAAAGGTAGGAGCCAAACTCCCACTCTGTTTTCCTGGTTCTCTTGAAGAGATGTTTTTCATTTCCTCTTTAAGAACTGGTATTATCTTCATATATTTAGTTTTAAGGTCTTTTTCTTTTGCTTCTTCTATGTTGGAATATTCAGGGCCTGCTGTGGGAGGAGAGCTGATTTACGGTAGAGACGTTTTGTCATTGCTGATATTGATTGTGTTCTTAAGCTGACATGTACTACACATTTAAGATTGGAGTGATTATAGGTCTAGGTACTGTTTTCTGGTTTTTTTCTTGATTGGATGGGTGTTTTGTTCCTTCATTTCTGTTTCCTCTCTCGATTTTCAGAGATTGTGTTGGCTGATTGCTGCTTGTTTTATTCACCTGCTAGGCTGGTGTGTTCATAGGACTGCTTGCTGATGTTGGAGGGTGGTGTTGTAAGCCAGTATTAGACAGTCTGAGGGATCTATGGGAGATGTCTACAAGGAGGATGAGAAGCTGTCTACAGTTGGAGTACTAGGGGCATGTAGTGGGTAGCTGTTCCAGCTTTGACCTGGAAGTACTACCCCGAGTGAGACTTTTGGTAACTGCCATGCCTACCTATGACCTGCCCCTCGGGTGGGGCTGAGACAGGAGCCCTTAAGACCCAAGATCCAGACATGCCCAGTCTCTTGGTTCCTCATGATCCTGAATGCTGGACCACAGTCCAAGTCAGAGTTCTCCAGAGAACCCTGCTGGACTGCACCTCACCTCTCCCAGATCTTGTAACCAACCCCTTTACTGGCTGTAAGCTACCCCAAAATAAACCTCCTTTTTAACTACCTGGAGTTGCCATGTTAAATCCCCACATTAGGGGTGACCTGAGAATTGGATCTTGGGTAACAGAGAAAGTAAGGGAGTAGCTAGTTTGGAAATTGATATGGTGGTTTCTTAGAAAATTGGGAATTGACCTATCTCAAGAACCAGCTATACTACTATTCAGCATATACCCAAAGGACACGCCATCTTACCAGAAGAACACTTGCTGAACTATGTTCATTGTGGCTTACTTCACAATGTCCAGAAATGGGAAACAATCTAGATGTCACTCAACTGAGAATGGATAAAGAAGATGTTTATCCTATTACTAAGATGTTAGTCCTATTACTAAGCTATTAAAAATGACATAATGAAAATGCAAGCAAACAGATTCAACTAGAAAAAAATCACCATGAGTGAGGTAACCTAGATCCAGAAAGACAAATAAGGTATGTTTTCATCTACAAGTGATATTAGCTGTTAACGAAATGATAATCAAGTTATAATACACAGACCCAGAGATGTTAGGTGAATAAGAGGGATCTAGAGGGGAGTCATGGACTTTCCTGGGAAGCAGAAATAGAATAAAGTTTGCTGGTGGACTGAGGGCAGGTGGGCATGGGAGATGGAAGGACCACGTTGGGAAGGGGATGGAGGAAGAGAATGTGGGGCAAGATAGCTGGAATTGAGGAGCATTGAGTGGGTTATGTAGGAACTTAATGTGGTGGAAACTTCCTGGAATCTATGAGGATGACCCTAGTGAGGACCCCTAGTAATGGAGGAAACAGAATCTGAACTGGCCCTCTTCTGTAGCCAGGAAAGGTTCCCAGTGGTGGGACTGGGATATATTCCTTAGTGGAATATCCCATGGAGATCCCTGAACAACCCAGGCTGATGCTAGGACAGAAGGTCAACCTCTGAAAACTGACAACAGGACCCCATTGCCGAGGAAAACATCCACATAGGTCACTGATTATAGGGTACATATATGGAGACTTCACCCCTACGTTCTATTCTATTTGGCATGAGAAGGTACTCTGCTGGCTATGGAAAGAGAAACCTGGACACCAACCCAGCCACAAAATCCTCAACTTACAATCTGTCTTGCCTGAAAGATGTGCTGGGGCAACTGTGGCACAGAACTTGTAGGAGTGATCAACCAATATTTGTTTTACCTTGAGACCTGTGCCATGAAAGGAAGTCCATGGGCAGAAACTGGAGACTGGATAGCCAAAAGACCTAGGATAAAATCAAACATGAATGGGAAAAAATGAAATTATTCCTAATGATGTTCTGTTGTACTCACAGATGAGTGCCTTTATCCAGAGAGGTTTTCCATGGCAGTAGTTGGAAGCAGATGCAGAGACCCACAGCCAGTCATCATGCAGAGAGGAGGCTTAAATTGGATGTTTCCATGTGGTCCCTTCCCTTCTTTCTGAGATCTGGGAGCTCCACCAAAAAGGGAAACTAAATATTATAAGAATCAGAGGAGATGGAGGACACCAGGAGAACATGGTCCACTGAATCAACTAAGCAGGGCTCACATGGGCTCACAGAGACTGAAGGAGTGAGCACAGGGCCTGTGTGAATCTGTACCAGGACCTGTAGGTGTATGTTATGGCTGTTGGTTTGATGTGTTTGGGGGACTCATAGCAGTGGGAGTGGGTTTTTCTCTGACTCTTTTGCCTGCTGTTAGGACTCTTTTCTTCCTGTTAGGTTTTCCTTGTTCAGACTCGATAAGAGGGCTTTTGCCTTGTCTTATTGAATCTTGCTTTGTCCTTTTCAGGTGTTGTTTCTTGGAGTCCAGCTCTTTCCTGCATAGGGAAGGGAAAGAAAGTGAATCTTGGCAAGAAAGGAGGGGTGTGTGTGTGTGTGTGTGTGTGTGTGTGTGTGTTGTATGTGTGTGTATTGTGACAGGGGAGCTGGGAAGAACAGAGAGAGGAGAAACTGTGCTCAAGATCTATGAAAGAATCTATTTTTAATAAAAACAAACAAATAAAGAACATATAAAATTGAGCACAGAGTAATATATGGAGGTGATCAAAACTTATTATATATACACTTATGAATTTATGAGTGTCTCAAATCAATAAATAAAAAATAATGAGATAGCATCTGGGCATATTAACCCACACCTATAATCCCAGTTACTGAGGATACTAAGTCAGGGCAGTCATAAATTTTATGCTACCTCTAAGCAACGTAGTAAATTCTAAGCCAGTATGAGCTAGATCTTGTCTCAAGGGCAGGGGTGTGACGTGGGTGGTAGTTTCATAGAGAGCAGAAGAGTCCCAAAGAGTAATGTAAAAGGAAGTCACTTGCTGAATTGTGTCAGGGCTTCAGGAGTTAAATATTTTAAAACCTACTGTGGTTCAATTAAAAAAATGTGTAAAATAGATTTTACATTATTGTGAAATATTTTAAAGAGGAAGAATTAATTCAGATATTAAATGACAAGGCGAAATATAAGAAGGAACGTAATAATGAAGCGAGTGTCTGAAGGACTGTGGATATAACTCAGTTCTCAGAGTGCTTATCGAGCATACAGAAAGATCTAGGCTCCATTGGCAGCACTGCATGAATGCGGCATGCCGGTTCAAAGAGATCCACTGAGATATACACTGTTAAGGCAATGTTGCACATTGATTTTGAAACATTACTGATTTATTACTCTTTCAGATTATAGTGTTGATTTGTTTATTTATCAAATGGTCATTAGGAGCTGATCTGCTGTGAACTCTATTCATAAGCCTTTGTAAAATGGAGAACAACAACAACAACAAAAATACAAAGCATAGAAAAGAGAACAATTGTCATAGAAAAGACAGCCACCAAGATAAGTAGAACAAGTTCATATAAATGATGCATTTGATCACATGTGTAGAGGGAGACAAACTTTAGGAGGATTTATGAAATAATTTCAGACGAGGCTTCTAGGCCTTTTTTATTTTTAATTACCTTACTATTATAGGGAATATTCATTCAAGAACTCATGATTTTCTCTCTTTCTTTTTTTTCAATTTTATTTTATTTTTGTTTTGTTTTGTCAAGACAGGGTTTCTCTGGGTCATTTTGGTGCCTGTCCTGGATCTCACTCTGTAGACCAGGCTGGCCTCTAACTCACAGAGATCTGCCAGGCTCTGTCTCCCAAGGACTGGGATTAAAGGCGTGTGCCACTGGTGCCCGGCAAATTCGTGATTTTCTTTGTGTAACAGTCATAAAATGTTCAGAGACCAGTCTTTCACAGCTCTCTTCATCATACTGCAACTTTCAACTTTTTTTCTGCTTCATCCTCTCTAATGTACCCTGAGACACATATGAACTCAAATATCTGTGATTATCCACCCACGATCTGTAGAAGTTCAAAAGAGTTAACAAACAAAACAAAACAAAACAAAAAACAAAAAACAAAAAACAAAAAACAAAAAAAACAATATCATCGTGAGTGGGGAGGGGCTCCCCATGTACCATCCCTACCTGAGAAGTTAATGGCAGTTGATGACTGCTGAGGGAAAGTCCTTTAAGGGGTGGATGTTGGCTTGTTACCTATGATGCCAAAGATGACCCCAAATCTTATGAGCATGCTGGCAGCAACAATTAGACTTAGCGGGGTGAGGCAGAGGTGGGAGAGAGCTGGTGAGAGGGAGCTTCTCTCATGTTCTTTGCCTTTCTATATTAACTAATTTACTATAACAGTGCTGCAAAGTAGATGCCCCTGTAACCCAGTCATAGACAGTTTATTTCAGTAGATATAAGTAACTCTTTTGACTAGTGTTTGATGGATTACAAGGTGAGTCAGAATACGATCCCATACCTCCTGTGGAATTGTGTAGATGTAACTGTCTTGTTAAATAAGAAACACAGAGAAGGCCACATGAGAAAAGGAAGAAGCAAAGTGCTAGAGAGGCCCACAGAAATCCACAAAGATACCCCCACAATAGACTACTGGCAATGGTCGAGAGACAGCCCAAACTGACCTACTCTGGTGATAGGATGGCCAAACACCCTAATTGTCATGCTAGAAACCCCATCCAATGACTGAGGGAACCAGATGCAGAGATCCATGGCCAGGCCCCAGGTGAGCTCAAGGAGTCCAATTGGTGAGAAAGAGGAGGGTTTGTATGAGTGAGAATTGTTGAGACCAAGGTTGGATAAAGCACAGGGACAAAGAGTCAAACGAATGGAAACACATGAACTATGAGCTGAGGAGCCTCCAACTGGATCAGGCCCTCTGGATAAGTGAGACAGTTGATTAGCTTGGCTTTATCTGTTTGGGAGGCATCCAGGCAGTGAGACCAGGTCCTGTATTCAGTGCATGAGCTGGCTGTTTGAAACCTGGGCCTTATACAGGCACACTTGGCTCAGCCTGAGAGAAGGGGACTGGACCTGCCTGGACTGAATTTACCAGGTTGAACTCAATCCTCAGGGGAGTCTTTGCCCTGGAGGAGATGGGAATGGGGGGTGGGCTGGGAGGAAGGGGGGGGGCAGAACAAGGGAATCTGTGGCTGATATGTAAAATTAAATTAAATTATAAAAAAAAGTTAAAAAAAAGAAACACAGAGCCAATGCAGAGATGAAAGCCCAAGAGGTCAGAGTAATAGCTAAGCACTAAAAACATTACCCTTCACTGCCGCTCCTGTCCTTCCCTCCACAAGAGACCTCCTTCCTGTGTCTCTGTCTTCTTATAGACTTTCTGTTCTGCCTTCTCATTGGTTGTAAACCCAACCACATGACCTCCTCGTCACTGCCTATCTATACAGACCTCCAGACCTTCTATGGTTGGTATTGAGATTAAAGGCATGTGTCTCCATGCTGGTGGTATCCTTGAACACACAGAGATCTTCCTGTCATGTGATCAGGATTAAGGGCGTGTGCTACCACTGCCAGACTTCTGCTATGGCTTGCTATTAGCTCTGACCCCCAGGCAACTTTATTTATTAACATACAAATAAAATGACATTTCAGTACAAATAAAATATCACCATAGAATTGCAACATCTTATGATTATTGGTAAAATTAATCCAACGAACCACTTGACTTTCCCTTATTTCAGTTCTGTTTGCCAGTTTATATGCCAGGACATAGGAGTTTCTGTGCCTCTGAAACTGACTCATCTATTCAATCTACTAACCCCCTGAAGTTTATTATGTGTGCCACTTCCAACAAGAAATCACCAATTATTCAATTCCACCCACATGCCCTGTCTATGGTAATTAGTTTCCTGTGACTTTCAGTTGCTTATCTCTTGCCACACTGGTTATCATAGGCTTTGTTCCTGGCATCCCAATAGTTTATAAGCTTTGCATCTGGAAACTGGGCTTTTCATGCTATACATGTTAATTGGATGAATCAGGTTGTATGCAAACACTAATTGATTGTTGTTGATTGTAGAAACACTAATTTTGTAACCCAATCTGTTCCCAGTTACCTCAGTTATCAGAGGTTCAATATTCCCCATGTTTTTCCTTGTCCAAGAACTTTTTCAGCAGTATATAGTGTTATATGCTTTTATATTTTAAGTAAGAGTGAATATTTTTTGGAACATACTTTGCCTAAGCCTCAAGGCTTCAGCATGTAGAACTTACAGAAAATTTCATTCTACTATTAAACTTTAGAATGCAATTTTCAAAGTGCAAACAGAATCCAGGAGTTATATTTAGTTTCTAAATTGGCATTTAGTTGGAGCATAGTATTGAAAATTGTCTTTCAATTTCCTGTTAGCTTGTCAGCTGGTATGTGTTCAATGACTTCACGAGATAATATCTGTTACCACAGTAGCCTAAGTACCTCAAAAATGATCTGTGACTGGTAGAATTAAATTCTGTATAGAGCAGGTGTCTTCTTATATAATAATGATCATAAAATCCTGTTCCTTTATATTATAACTACAATGAGTAAAATCATGATTTTTTTTTCATTCTTAGAGAATAAAGAATCTAACAAAGGGCTTTAGGGTTGTGGTGTATTAATAGATAACAACATATTCATTTTCTTTATCTGAATGGTAATTATATATTTTATGGGTTCAATCATAAGCCTAGAAAAACCTAGTCAGTAACAATACCTAGAATCATGTATTTTTCATTTGGTATTAATTAAATCATGCTAGTCATAGGACAGGCTGCCAAGATAAAGACAATTTTCAGCTGTTAAATGTCATTCTTGTTTATAAAACAGTAGGTACCTTAAATTTTCCTAGTCAGGTGCTTATAATGTTAGGGATAAAAACCAAATGTCTAGCAATATTTCAAGAACTATTTAACAGAGGAATATTAAAGCCTTGATGCCTATAAAGTGTGTTCTGTAATGTTCTTCATAGATTTTAGAATGGCATCTCATTCACCCATGTTGAAATCTCATTGCTAATGTCTTTAGTGACTAATACAGTTGTTGTTTTCTTCTGCTTTTAATATGACACTGAATATAGCTTTTGTTTTTCTTCTTCAAGATATAGGTCAGATCATATTTGTGCTAAGATAAAGAAAAAGGATATAGAGAATTAACAATACCAATGTTAATAAGAATAGAGCTGAATTCAGCATCCAGGAAATTGTTTCTCAAAAATACTCACAGCATCAAAAGTTATCTTTTTTTAATTATGCAATATGTAAGAAATATTTTGTGCTTTTTTAAAACTTTTATTTATTTTTGTCATTTTTAAACTTTCTTTTATTCTTTGTGTCTTTCACATCATGCATCTCAATCCCATTAATTTTCCTGTCTCTCAATATCTGCTCTCTGTGCTTGGAATGTCTCCCTCCCTACAAAAAAATAAAATTAAATTAAAGAGAAAAAAAGATAAAGAAAAGGAAAGGGAAAAGCACATCCTCTTTCGTGTTATGCTCTGGTTAGTACTGACGATTTCTCCAGTGGGGTGACTGCAATGTACAGAGGTTACCTGATATTGAGACATGCATTTCCCAACATTGCTTGAGCTTGGAAGTGTAAGATTAAGGTAAAAGCAAGCTTGTTTCTCTTTGAAATCCTCTTCCTTGATTTGCAGGTGGGATAACCTTACAACTTTGTCCTTTTGTGAACCTCTCATTTACGTGCACCCTATTTCTTAGTGCCTTCTTCTCATCTATTGAGAGTATTCATCATACTAGACTAAAATCCACCTCTAAAACCTTTCATACCTTGCATCAAATTAAGTCTGTTTTACTTTCTCCAAATATGTTGACACTCTTTTAAGGGAGCAGGAAGAATTGTTGAAGGACACAAGTGAGTACTTAATAGGCACTGGCAATTGACCATTGACCAAACAACTTTTTTTTGTTGTTTTATTTTGGTTTTGGTTTTCGGAGACAGGGTTTCTCTATGTGACAGCCCTGGATGTCTTGGAAATAGCTCTGTAGACCAGGCTAACCTCAAACCCACAGAGATCTGCCTTCCTCTATCTCCCTAGTCCTGGGATTAATGGTGTACACCATCACTACCTGACCAAATAACCCTTTCACTCTGTTTTGGCATAATAAATGGAACAAGAGAAAAAAGTTAAATTGAAAATTACATTGAATGATACATATGAAAACATTGTTCACCTCAAGGGAGCTGAGGAAAATAGCTTTAAATTAAAAACACATGAGGTCTCTAAATGTAAATTTGAATGATATCAAATGGTTAACGGTAATTTCTGAGAAAAGTGATGGAAAACTGTACAAGGGTAAGATTTCTTGCTTATGAAATTGAAAATGTAAGAGACAATTGGTTTTTTATTAAACTTCTAAAATGTATTTACTTTATAGAACATTTTAAGTTAGGTTATCGTGAAATGCATCATTATCTGTTTACTTAGTAATTGAATTAAATATCTTCCAACAAAAGTAATGACAAGAGCTGATTCACTCAAGCAGTGTATACAAGTTGAGCTGCATGGCTTTAAGTTGTTCATTAGCTCAGTGTTATATAAAATAAAAACGTAAGGAAATGGCTAGAAAATTCACAAATATTTCAGGGTTTCATCTAACTACTACAAGTAGACAAAAACACCCTGTTCTTTGGGACTTTAGCTTGGGAATAGGTAAAGGGGCAATACAGAGGAGAAGAAGACAGACAAGAGAGATAATAAAGATGTTTGAAAAGCCATAGGGAATCATTTTTGTTAAGTTAAACTTCAGTATGCATACGTAAAGTTATTCCAGTTGGAGCACGATGATGCACTTTCCAAGAGCCATAGACTAACAAAACCCCTGCACCAAGCAGTGGAAACCTCCTTTCCATCTGTAGGTCAAGGAGTCCAAGATACTTCTCAAACAACATAGGCAATCTCAATCAGCCTTTGTTGTTTTCCAGACATTGAAAATAAGCCTCTAATATTGAAGACAGCACAGACTTTGGATATAGGACTTGGCAGACTCAAGAAAATATGTAAAAGTAGATGTCTTCTGTAGATGCCTGATGTAGAATTCTCCTCTCTGAGGAATAACTGCAATAGTACCATGAGGTAGGATGCAATCTGCCAAGGGAAAAAAATAAAAAAAGCAAGAAAAACAAGAATCAATAGTGCTACCCAGCTGTAACTGTAACGTCTATGAACCACAGCATTAAGTAGAACTGCAAGATCTCCCAGAAGGTGTGACAGTAGCACTTACATCTTGGAGATAACTAACAACTTATCATTAAGAGGTTGCCACAAAATCATGATTTTTAAGTAGTATTTATTTTTTAATTTATAATTTCTTCATGTATATGGATGCTTTACCTGCATATATGTCTGCATAGCACATGAATGCAGTAATCACAGAGTCTAGAAGTTCCCCTGTAACTGGAGTTCCATGATTGAGAGCCAGCAGGTGGGTCCAAAGAATGGAACCCTGGTCATCTGGAAGAGCACTGAGCACCCTAAACCACTGATCCATCTCACTAGCCCCCTACTTATTCTTTTTTTGTTGTTTTTTACATATGTATCACTCTACTAACACTTAGAGTGTGTTTTGTCAATGAGTAGCATTTTAATAAGTTATAAACAATTTATTGGAGCAGAGGAGATTTAAGCAGTTTAACACACATTTAAGGACACACCCACATTGTTCCTTCAGAGGATCTAAGCTTGGTTCCCAGTACCCAGGTCAGGCAGCTCACAGCAGCCTGCACTTCCAGCTCCAGGAGATATGACAAGCTTCTCTTCCTTCCACAGAAAATAAATTACTGGAAATATATTTTGAAGGAAGAAAATGCAGGTACATTCTGGTGAATTCTGTGGAAAAGTACTCCAAGATCTTTATGTTCATGACAGCGTGCTCCAAATTTAAGGACAAATATTGAAATAACATGGTAAAAACTATGAGGGAAAATGATAGAGTGAGACTACAGAAGGAAGAAAAGCACTTCCAATAAAGGGGCATGTGTACCCAGCTGATGTGTTAGAATTCTGTCTCAAAGGTGGCTGATGTTTGAAGAAATTCATTCTGAGAGTAACATTCTTTGAGATGTTATACTCAACACAAACTACAACAAACAGTAGTTTCAAGCCACGGTTCTTACTCCACAGTCTGTGAGTTAGGGAAACATGGTTTATCTCTCTGCAGAATCTTCCTAAGACTTCAAGGAAGATTTGTGCTACCTAGAATATGTTTAAACTGGTTGTTACATTTGGGATAACAATACATTTTTCATATTATTTAAGCTTTCCATAGATTCCATTTCCTTGAATATACTGTGAAGGCCTTAGCCTCTCTCACAAGCTGTTGGAACATACTCTGTGGATATAGGTGCCATGATCACATCTCTGCTAAATCACATTTGTGCAGGATGTTTACTACGTGTGACTGCTTATTTCTTTGAGGCAAGCAGTAGAATCTCGTTCTTTCTCTTCTGAAATAGAAGCTCATGTGTTATAATGTAGTCATGAAAGTGACATTTTACATTTATTAGAATAAAGGCAGAGGTTTTTCCATACTCTAGAGAAACATGTACCCAAAGGATTTACAACAAATATCAAGAGAGAGAATACAGATATGAGCAGAAGCCTGTCTTGAAGAGAAGTAGCCTAAGAAGGATCTATTGTTTTATTAGAAAACCCAATTCTCCTATCCCATCTCAGACCTACTGAATTATAACTTCTAGGAGTAGGTCTGTAATTCAGTGTTAAACTGAAAGTTCTCCAGCTGATTCCCATATACACTAACTGGTGAGATGCCCTAACTGAGCTTCAGTACTTCCTTGTTCTAAGAGGAAAGCTTGATGTATCTTCTGCTGATATTAGGAAATATTCCAGGGAATAGTTCCTAGAATTAGGTTACCTTCTCCAGAATTAACAGAAATTGTGGTGGGAAAAGAGACCAAAGAATAAAATCTACAAAACAAGAGTAAGTATGTGAATCTAACTTTAAGCAGTTAATAAGGACAGCAGTGCATAATTGAAGGATGGGGATTTGGGGGAATTGGCAGTGAAAGCAATTCCTGAGCTAAATTAAAGGAAGACACAGTGAATTGATCTGTTTTATATTTTCAAAGTCCGACTCTAGTATTTGTGGTACAACTGGGGAGTAGGTGATGGATGCTGGTGTTTTATCCAAAAAGAATCTATTGAATGTAACAACAATGGGCTGACTATATTCACATTTACAGGACAGATGAAGAAATCAGTAAAAACAGTATTAACAAAAGCAAGACAAAAAGCTTGAAAGTGGTACTGTGTAAGGTTAAGAAAAGAAGGTTTGATGCACTTGAGAGTGCTACATATCTCAATATGATTGTTTTACGATATTTTCCTTAGTGAATCTAGCCAAAGCTATTTAAAATAATAAACATTATATATATATATAAATATATGTTTCACATTCATTATATATGATATATCTACTAGATTACCAAAGAAAGAACCTCTCTCTGTGTTTCTGTCTTTGTCTCTGCCCCCACTTCCTCTTTTTTTCTCCTCCTCCTTCTCCCGACACCCGTCTCTGTCTCTGTTTTGTCTCTCTCTTCCTCCCTCTCTAACCCACCTTTTTCATTCCTCCTGAAAATTCTAGCTTCCTCTTCTACTTTTGGGGAGGAAAGATCAGAATATTTCTTTCTTTCTTCTGCAAATTTTATACATTCTGGAAAAGATTTGGTTTCCAAACAGCAAAATATACCATCCTCTTGGAGCAGTGATACTGCCCTAACAAGGAAGCCATTGTGAATCAGAGCCCATGACTCAATTCTGAGCATTGTTTCCTAGACACTGTGTTACCTACTCAAATGTTATCAAGTCTGCTGTCAGAGCTTTCGAAAGCTTTTCTTCCATCTTGATTGGTTAGTCAAAATCACAGCTGATTTGTTTGCAAGCTTAGGTTGGCATTAATGGAAACAAGTAAGAAACGTTGATGTTTTATATTTCAGAGACAAACCACAAAGTTTGGCTCCCATGTTAATGGATGTCAAACGTCTTACCACACTGACTATAAGGCACAGAGGAACACCTTATAGACCTACTCTGCTTGACTTCTACATTCCAACCGAACCTCAAAGGAGTCCAGGGTATTCAAAGTTGACCTTCCAGATCATTGTGTGTGCTCCTTTCTCAAAATAGGTGAGCAGTCTGTAATCTATCGGTTTTTAGCTTGATATATAAATTGAAATATTTAAACATTTGATATATAAAAAGCCTTCCCATTACTGCTTCGGAGAGACTGCATATCTACAAGGGTATGAGAGAAAATAAATTGCAATTATGGTTGATTTTGTTAAAAATATTTGAGAATAATGAATGTTATTCGATGGTAGAAAAATGCTAGGCCTCTGAAATGTGTACTAAATTCATTCCAGTTTTTCCTTATGAAGAAAAATCATGTGAAGTTTTATCTACTATTTTTCACTCTTCCTTTTTCATTATTTTCTTTGTCATCTATTCTAATCCCAGCAAATATATATATAAAACTGATACATTGTTATTGCCAATATGTTGACTAGAAAGTAGGTCAGTAGTATTTTTAATGGATTCCAAAGCAATTTGATTTTTTTCCATCAACTTCTATTTTGGTTAGCCTATTGTACTCTCTTTCCAAAAATAGATATTTTCCTTGCCAATCATGCTTTCTTTTCTTGTTACAAAACTGTGGGTTTTTTTCTAACATTTTTAGATGGTAGAGTAATATCAGAATTATATGTCATCCTTCTTTGGGTGAAGATGATTTTATAGTTTAGTGCTTTATGATTTAATAAGATATTTAAACTTTCCAAGTTATCTCACTTTTGGTTATTTTATCCATTTTGTAAGGGAATCATCAGTGGAAGAGATTTATTCAGTTTGAGTTATTTAACATCTGTAAGGATTAAGTTGACAGAGTTGTTGTGATAGAATTAATGCTTCTTTATTCCTTGGTGCAAAAAGATATGAATAATTTTAAGTTTGATCATCATCCCTGCCCTTCAATGCAAACATCTTGTGGTTCCTCAAAAAAATATCGAATTATTTAGAAATAATCTATAAATCTCTTTTTAGAGTATGCCTATGTAAATAATAGTTCAAAAATACTTACATAGGAAAGCTTTGGCAAGAATGCCAATGAAATTCCAAACATCCAAATGTTGAAGTCAAGAGAAGAAGAAAAATGTGTGAGAAGAATACTGGTTTTATTCCTTATTAACTTTGTGACCAGTAACAGGTTTCATGCTTTCTCTTAGGGACAGTCTTGAACTTGATGTAATGCAGTTACTCTTAATATTTGCTTGAAATTCACTCCTGAATTGGCAAACAAAATGTACAGCATGTAAGCAGTCTTTAAAAATTATTTCCCTTCTGTCTTTTCATCACTCTGAACAGGAAAAAAGAAAAACTACAAATATATGTTTTGTGATTGTTTCTTTATGTATTATCTGTTGTATCACATGCTAGAGAATATCAAGTTTGCATACCATTTAACTTACAAGCAAAATACCAAATGTTTTAAAAGCTTCCTTAAGGTATTTTTGCTTGAGGTGTCTCATTTAATTTTCTGTTTAATGTTGGAGTAATTCACGGCAGTTTTAAGTCTTGTATGACATGTAATATGTCCAAATGCATCAAAAACTGTTCATGGATGTCTTCAAGTATATTTAACCTCCAAATAACTGAATAGTGGAAATGAAAGTAGAGTATTTTATGAAAAATGTTTCTTTTTTACTATTTGAAAAATATTTCTAAGGCATATGTGCATATAGTTGTACATATACACATAAGCACACATATGTGACATCATACATATGCATATGTACACATGTATGTGTTTGTACAAATACATTTATATACCTTTTACTTGAAAACATTTTGGGGATGTTTTGTGTTGGACATAATATATCTAAGATTTCTGGTATATTCCAGGGACCCAAAAGAGAAAA